>PNEQ01112844.1:0-31591 GCA_003012365.1 Medauroidea extradentata
TCATGCAAGTCTGGTATCGTAGACGTTCACTTTCTCTACGATACTCTGTACAAGCACACTCATGCAAGTCTGGTATCGTAGACGTTCACTTTCTCTACGATACTCTGTACAAGCACACTCATGCAAGTCTGGTATCGTAGACGTTCACTTTCTCTACGATACTCTGTACAAGCACACTCATGCAAGTCTGGTATCGTAGTCAGCTTGCTTGTAATCGCTGATTCTTCTTCGTGAACTGGCAGAGAATTATTCAGACCATGAACTAGAGTAGATCAAGACATTGAGAACATTAAATTATTTGTTTCTGTTATGGCAGCTCTGATACACATAGACTATATCAAATTAAAATTTATAATTTATACATACATATATTCAGTGTTTCTATTTCGCCATCAGAGCCTATCTACCGGATGTAATTTTCCACGTTTGAGGTGCGGAGATAGGCGAGCGATAAGGGTAATATTACAGTAGAATATTACAAAAGAAAGCCGTTATTAGCTTTATAAAGAGCGTGATACATTAAAAAAATATATAAACATAGTTTCAAGTGTATGTTTTTATCGTTAAGAAACAAAATTGGAATTATTTGAGCAGCTTAATGTAAATAGAATAGGCGTGACGCTGTACAGCACCATTCATGTACGCCTTTTACGGACAGGATCCTGTCAAATCAAATGAGTGTTATTATGAGGTGTTTGTAAGTATCACTAATTTCTTACAGGTTCTTTCCCATGAGAGGTAATTGAATGCATTTGTCTTATGTTACAACCTCTAACAACTATGTTCATCATAAGGATCTATAGAGTGTTGTTGTGTAAATCATATAAAAATAAAGAAGTAGATATTCTATTTCAATCCTGACAGAGGCCGACGTTTTCTATAAATCCACCATTGACATGTAGCAATGTGCGAGTTTGACATATCAGACGCATATTAACATACACACTAAGGTAGAGTAACTTAGATATGTCACGTGCCTGAAATAAATCGACTGCACGCTTGCATCTACAATAGTGACAGTACTTCCGGTGTGGCCCATAAGCAATGCTAATTGTAATAATTATAAATTGAAATTTTATCGGAGCCAGTATACCACAATCAAAAACACGCAATCTGAGACAACAGATTTGACAACGCCAGACGTTATTCTGGATCACAATCTATGACGTTGAAAATTTTATTAAGCCACACTTTAGAAAAAAATAATTTAATTATACTTTTGGTTCAAAGAAGTTTATTATTTTTTGTGAAGCGCCGTTTTGTAAGTTGATAATGATAATTTAATTTTAATGTAAGCCTAACATTCAGAAGGATTATATGGCAAATGGCATTTATTATTTTTTATATTTATCACTTTATTGTCTTTCGTTATGTTATGCTGAAAGTCTAGAGAAAATAGGGTTCGACGTGCTATCGTTAGGGACATGAAAAATTCTTGTTTTCTTTTGGCCGCATGCAAAATTTCAAACAACTATAAGTTCGTGCCACTTTCTCAATTAGCTCTCGCTTTATTTGATTCGTCCTGGAGAGCGTTGTGCCAATAATAAAGCAGGTAGTAAATGGAGGCCAAATCGTGTTGTTTCACAGTGTCAGCGAGCAGCTGTTGTTTGCTTGAGTTCACAGATATTTTGTATGCTAGCCTATAGGACAATGAACCTCCGAATTTTTCCGGTCTCTAGCTATTGTATACCACTCCTAGACAAAGTTAAGGTAGAAAACTACCTGCAACAAGAATAAGAAAGGACATGCAACATTCGCGGTAATATCCGGCAATATACCAAAATTCAATGACGCGTACAGTCTAGAACACAATCTGTGACACCACCGGCCCTTATTTTATTTAAATTACATATTTGGCTGTTTGACATGTGATTTGTCAATTTTACTTGGAATTTTAATGATTGGTGAAAAGCGTTCCCTGCTGCAAGCCACGACATCGTATGCTAACGAAAGTCTTCGAGGAAGCGAACACTACTTGCAGTCTTAATGTGTAGTAAGAAAATAACGTGAAATTGTCAGGTTTCTCAGAATAAGGAACGAAATGACAGGTCGCGGCATTTGTACACTATTCAAGCAGCGTAGGTGGCGAATAAGTAAGGTGGAGGGCCAGGACTGTGGAGATACGAGATTGTACTGCAAGTGGAAGATAGCCGCAGCAGCCCTCGCACATTTTATGACAGTTCTATTGGCAATTTTTATGTGCTCTGCTGTGAATCCTCCTTTAATTTGCATGATATTATTTGTTCCTAGAATCGTTTCATCTGGACTCGTTCATTCAGCAAGTTAAAGGGGGAGTTCACCAACATTTTGATTGTTTTAATAATTATATTTCTAGACGATATGATTTGTTTTGTAGACATGCACTGTGACTATTTTTACGGTAAGGAATTTTTCAAGGTTTTAGATATTTTGTATAATGGCATGACTTACAGAAACTAAATAATTAACACTGAAGAACAGAGTCACGGGCTACGTCAAGACATGTTTAATAACGCATTAATTTTTTCATTTCAGAAAATTGGCAATTTTTTTTACATTACACAGGATACTGTAAAAATAGCCACAATGTACGATCACAAAACAAACCATATCTTGTCAAAATAAAAAAAAAATTGTAAATTTCCTCGTTAAAGCACTGTTACTCAAACAAATAGTCTTTATTTGCGTCGAAAAGTTCACTTGTTCGTGGAAAAAGACAGTGGCACGCGACAGTCACGAGGAAGAGAAAGTTCAGCGACTGAAGGTGAAACAGTGCCTCGTCGGCAGTGATACAGTTCGTGACGTAACTGCCACGTCACTGCACTATGCTGACTACACAGTGCTTGCTGAGCTGACTGTACGCCTCATCAAGCTGCTCACATGTACTAGCCTTTCAGGTAGTTGCAGTTTTGTACCAAAATTATTGTTGACTAGAGTGTTGTGTCGTAGACGCCATGAATTTTTGTAAAACAACGGAGTGTCGTGCGTATTTTTTTTTTCAAGTATAAAGAAAGCTGTGATTTTCCAGTGTGTTGGTTCCTTGAGGTGGTCAGAGAAGTGGCTCGCGCCGGCACTTCGCTTGACCTTGAGTTCAGGATCGCAACTCGCTCGACCACTAACAACATCATCTGAGCGAGGAATATATTCTGGTTATTTTTACTCCGAGTAACATTTTCCGCTTGTCCCTTGGACCAACCTGAACCTGTCTACACCGTCGTGTAACATGTTGCACAACGAGAACAGCGCATGACCAGTCTTGTACATATGCTCTGTGGCGTCACTGGGCGTATTTTAACGGTTGAATTGTTCACAAGCTGTTAGCAAGCGTTTGCGGATACTTTTTGCATTTACAAGAGATCCCTAAAATACAATTTTTCAGTGAATATAAACGGCTACCAACATAGAGTTACAAAATTATGTATTTGTTAGTGCCTTGTCAGGAATACAATTGAACTGCACAAAGGAAACCTATACTGCTGTCACTATTTTTTTACATATACAACATAATAAATTGTAGAAATAAATTGAATTATGCAGCTGCATAAAATGAAAAAAATAATAATGCGTCACTTTCTTTCAAAATGACTTAAATTTCGTCCATATTGCGCATTAACACAGTTTGTTTTGATTTCCGATTAACTCGAGATAAAACAGGAAATAGTGGTAAATGTAAACATCCTGTGAACAAACCCTGAAACCATCCTCCGGCCTCGGTTGCCAGAAACGTGCTAACACCATCAACCTGTTTGCAGCACGTTTGCTAACACTTTTACCAATTCAACCGCTAAAATACGTCTAATGTGTCAATGTAATGGTCATTGCTACTACAGCTTCTGTTGTTATACGTCAATAGGGTTCATAGCTATTTCATTGTATATAGGTACATTTGTAAATTAAGAACAAATTCCTCCCATGCCATAGATGTTTCTAGACATTTTCATTAGAAAATTATGGTTGTGTTGATGAATTCAAAGAAGTGTAGGAAATTAAGACACATACAAAGTGTGTGTGTATACATGGCCGCGTCTAAGAAAAAAAAAAAGGGGGGGGGGTGAAAGATGCATTTTACCCGGGTCTCACTTTGTGAGGGGCCTCACTTTTTGGATTAAAATAAATAATTATTTATAATTTAAAATAATGGACTTTTCTAAAGTTCCCATTAAACCGTGGTGGTTACTATGAAATACATTTTTATTAGTGGAAAGTGAATGTTTAAAATATATTGTCCAACAATAAGTTGTTTACCGATATAATTATTAATTAAGTTTAGTAACGTATCAGTTGTTTTTTGTTCGTAGATGTTGCCTTCATGGTAATATTTTTGGAAACAATTTTGCGATTCATTGCTACTTATAACTAACCACACAAAATTAAATTTAAGTGAAGTTAAGACAACACCACTGATATCCACGATTGCTGAGGTCAGAGCTATTAAAACGCAGCCAACGGCGGGTATACAAGAGCACATTATCGATACATCTAAAAAAAAAAAAAAAAAAAAAAAGGAAGGGAAAATGTGGCTCATATTTATGTAACCCCCGGACCTTACATTCTCATACAATGGCCCTACGTGTATAGTAATTGCCTTGCCTTCAAGCTGTAGTTAATTAATAGTTATTCAACGAACGATGGTATTTATTTAAAATATATATACTGTCACAATGCCAAGTGTATTCACGAAGTTGCTGTTGAATAGCTACATAAAGAGGCCGCAGTCTACATGGTTCATCCTGCAGACACGCCTACGACTTCTACTGCTGTCGACAGGATTGTATTCTTTTAGCCTAAACGAAAGCTGATATCGTACAACCATCATGCAGTTTAGTTCAAAATGGTTTATCCTATGTAGCCTCAATTTTATAGACGATTTATATGATATTGCCTAAGTTAGTAATAGGCCTAAGTAAATAAATCTTCTTCAATTGTATAATTAGTAGAGATGATGGCATATCGCGAAAATGTTCTGGAACAACATACCCTTGAAAACACTGTAGTTATTTGCAACACATACGATTGGGTGATGTACGTCTGACACAACGTAGCTGTCTGCAGACCAACAACAGGCATCAAATATTACAATAACGGGTATTCTTATTGGCTCAGTCAAATAGGGCAACAGCTCCAGCATGCAAGCGAAAGTCAGTCATCGTCTGGTAAACTGATCGTGAGTTGAAACTCAGCAAAAAGTCAAGCTTTCCCGCGATAAACCATCACCTCTAATAATTAGCTAAAGCTATGCCACTTTAACTCGAAGAAAAGCCCACACTGTAATAACAACTTAAATAAAAAAAATCGTCGTCGATTTTGTTTACAACATGGCCTCGTAATCATTTTGTTTGAAAAAAAAAAAGGAGCATTTAAAACACTGCATCCTTACTTTTATAAAAACGTTTAACATATATAAACTGTCTTGTAAATGTAGTTCCTTTCAACCAGCATTATGTTTCGCCTAAAAATATCTCCAGGTTATTCAAAATAAGAATACTATTTTCCCCCATGCGGCTTAAGGCCGCCGTAACTGATACGCAACTTCAGAAAATTCTGAGGAAGATCTACGATTACATAAGAAATCCTCACATTTTCCTTATATTTCATCCACTTTTCGTCTGTGCAGTAAAAATTCCTCACATAGGCCTATCGGATATCACTCAGAGAGACCTTAGATTTTACTCAATGTGACTTTGCATTTGTTCAGTCTAGCGTAGCCGTGACTCAGCTCTCAACTTGTCTCTGCCAGAAACAATAGGAAGACAGCCACGGTTCACTGGACACATCAAGGAAACAATGCCATAGTACCATGCTGGTTGGTGTGAGGCGTATCACTGTATAAGGTTTCATTACCTGCGTTTCAAATTCGTTGCAGCGATTTACGACAATTCTTTTTTTGACGAAACTATTAAACGCGCATAATATTTGTATATCTACGAAAAGAACACACATTTCAAACTACGTCGCTATAGCTTTAAAATGCGGCACGTTTATTAAAACATTTTCGGGCCTCTCAAAACGGCCAAATTAGGGTTTTCCAAACTCAGGGGCGTCATTTCAGGTTTTCCTAGGGGAGGGGGGGGGGCAAGATTTTATTTTCTGGCGACAGTGACTTTGTTGCATCTTTTTTATTAATTAAGCATGTATAAATTATATATTTTAACAATAAAACTTCAGTTTTATGTTCTTAAGTTTTTATTATTTAGATAAAAAAATACAAAAAAAAAATATTTGTACACATAAAATTCTAAATCCAGGGGGGGGGGCATTTGACCCCCCCCCCCTGTAGCACCAAATGACGCCCCTGTCCCAAACTGCCGTATCTATAAAAATAACAACCGGATTCGAAAAAACACAACTACAGAAACAAGCGTTTGACTTTGAACTATGCTACTCATAAAAAATTATTTGGTCACTGCATAAAGTCCCGTAGGAAAGAGGATAAGAGTAAAGCAAGTAGCTTATACGGAGAGGCGATAATACACTACATACGCCGGTCAACGGCACCCTTACCGCTCCTGCCTCACGCACACAAACGCAGCCAATCTAGGGAGGCCCCTTAAGGATGTTCAAGTAAAATGCAAATTTTGACGTTTACAAGTCAATACGCAAAAACTATGAAAGATAAAAAAATTTCATAAGAGCAAAATTAGTCACAATTTATGTGTAAAATTAGCAGTGGCGGTTCGTAGATTGTTGCCAGGGAGTGCACAAGTTGCAGAGAACTGTACACTGGTGTGAACGCGCCGCCGTGTACCAGTGACCATAAAATATCTACTGGCTACTTATTGTGTTGTGACCAATCAGTAACAAGTGGCACCTACGTACCAGCGTGTCAGTGGCTGCAGCGTCAACTAGGGCACAACCCTATACTGCTCTCTGCAATTTGTGCACTCCCTGGCAACAACCCACGAGCCGCCACTGAAAATAAGAAAAAATATCTGGTGCAAATATACAAATACGACGTAAATAGATGTAGACCGCACCCTCAAGGGTTACCAATAAGGAAAGAAAAACTTGACGAGTTGAACGATCTGCATGTCTACACTGTCCTGTGTATACTCATGCCCAGAATATTCGCTTATTGTCTGCTGTACCAGACAGCAGCAGCTAATAGACAAATGGTCGGGGCTTGAGTACGCAAGACCGTGGATCTGACATACGAGTTATTGAACTAGCGACTTTTTCTCTTATCTTAGTTACCAACAAGAACAATGACGTAGCCAGAACTTGTATAAGAAGGTGGGGGGGGGGGTAAACCACAGAATAATATAATGAACACCGACCATCCTTTTACAGTAGGGGGTTCGGGCATACTCACTCGGTAAAATTTGGATTCCAAGGTGCAAAATAGTATCATTTTAGCAGTTTTTCGTAACGGCTAATGGGACGTAGGGTAGAACCTCCAACCCCCCATCCCTGGCTTCACCAACTACACCAGAGGATACAGAGTTGAGACTCCAGTGTACGTAGGGCTGCACAGTCCTATCTGAGTCGCACCATTCAAGTAGACAACAAATGTCTCGCATCTGCGACTGCCTTTTTGCCGTCTGAAGTCTTTCAGTGCGTAATCTTCCACGTGAAGCCCAGTCGCCTACTTCTCACTTTACTACGTCCGTACGGTAAGCTTTATTTATTCGCTGAGGGCAATAAAACTGGTCAGCCACACGGTAGAGTCTGACGGAAGCGTCAGGAATAACATCGTGAAGCGATAAACTGATGTGCAAGTGTCTTCACTGCAGTTTTATTTTTATAGCTCGGTTTCCGTTTTCACTTTTATGAAATTCTGAGAAATAAAATAGTGCGACAGTTGTGATTATATAGCGCATATTATATTTATCTTGCGCTGCAGCACAGGCATGTTGAACTTTTAAAGCATACTTATGCTGCAATCGGTCAGACAAAAATTAATAATATAAAATTTATCGGGCTGAATGGAGCCTAAATACATGTTAAATGTTGAACTGCCATGCATTGTAGCGCTAGGTAAATAGACATTTGCGTTTTAATCGCAAATAACACATTTATCTTCTCACAATTTCTTAAACCAAAAATTAAAACATTCCAATATTACGACTGAAACCGAGCATTTCAACAGTGAAACTGGAAGTTTATTAACGAAACGTACTGTACAATGCCAACTAATTATTCTCTGTTTTTTTTTTTTTTTTTTTTTTTTTTTTTACGAATTCAGTTGATATTATTCTAGACACATTACTCCGGAAAAAAATTAGCTAGTTTACGGGGATTTAGAAGCAAATTTTTAGTAAAATAAATATATATTTTTAAAATAGGGGAAGCATAGCGTGAAGTATGATTTATTTTAAGACTACAATCCATACCCAGAGATCATGTAAGCTTGCGGCAAACCTGCAATTGACTTGATTTAGGCTTGCCATTACAAACCCTATTTGGTAAGTTTGATTTAAGCTTGAGTCAAGCCTATTTTTTACAGTTGTACCCTGCCTTGTACGAGGCAAGCTTGCTACAAGCTTGCAGCAACCTTGAATCAAGCTTTCCTGGCAAGCTTGCTGCAGACTTGTCGTGTGGAGACTAGTTAGCTTGATTCAAGCTTATGGCTTGACATCACAAGCTTGCTGCAAGCTTGCAGACTTGTTATGGCAAGCTTGAATCAAGTTTCTTTTGCTATCAGGGTAGCTTCTACTGCGTTTACTAAGATTATTTTTTAAAACCTAAACGAGAGCAGGTATCACAAAACTATCTCTCAGTTTAGTTGAATATAGTTTATACTATGCTAACTATTTTAAGCAAAAAATATAAAAAATCACCTAATTATTTAACGAACGAAATATTCATCAATCAAATAATTAGTTGAGGCCATTTTTTTCCCCTTGACATAGATTATATAGGAAAAGCTATTTTCAACAAAACTTGGAGACAGTTTTCAGATATCAGTTCTCGTTTAGGTTATAAAATATTATTACTGCAAGTGCAGTAGAAATAAGGGATTGTCTCCTTACCAGATAACAATACTGAGAACAAGTTGAGCAGTCTCGCGTATAAAACAGTAGACGCTTCACCAGTCATCACCGTTCATGCACCAGACGAAGCAATTAGTGCATTTATAGCAAAATATGAATCCATTGTCAACCCGGAGTGGACTGACGAAACCGGACTGAAATGTTAACTTGAATATTCTGGACCTAACTGAAGTAGAAGTGGAGTGAGATAATTCAGCTTAGTTGCCGAAGTGGACGAAACCTACCTATCTGTTCCAGCTAGCTTCTCGCTGTATCACACAAGCCTATCTCCACGGCCCTGTACTGCAAACATTACAAGTCAGCAGCTAAACTCTTGTAAGTACAAGTTACTTTCTGATTTCGCACCTCCCGTGGTGCAACGAGCACATTCGTGCCCGCCCAGTAATTGTCCATCACAGCGTCAACAACATGCTGGCGTAAACATTTATCCACGTCCAATCAGCAAGTCAGTAAACTCGCTAATTATCCCCGACCTTATTTTAAGTATTGTATGTTATACGTTCATCTTCTGTCAAATTAAAAACTGTTTAAAACAATGTGTAGATTGGGTTGGAGGGATTTCCGTCGGGGCTCAGGAAGGCGAGGTGCATAAATCATTGCTAAATACATTAGATAAGAATTGTAGGTTTCTTGCAGCCAATATACAAAAATTAAAAATGGTAAACACAGACAAGAAGTCTTGCCAACTTATTTCTGGGACACAATCTCTGACGCTGATATTTCGTACATTTGATTGAGGCGCGAGAGATTACGTCAAAGAAATGCGTAGCTCTGGCTAAATATTTACTCAAACAGTAAGCAAAAGCGGTTATCTATGGTTGCTTTTTTTTTGTTTTGTTTTTAGGTGTTGACTTACATAAAAAACGGCGTGGTTCAGTTGACATTTATAGCATTAGTACTGGTGGGAATGAAAAAAGGCGAAGGACAAATTACCGCTTAAATCTCAGTTAAAATGTCTAGTATTTTGGAATACATTTTAGAAAAAAAAATACTTAGGTAACAGTATCTGCCAACTTTACTAGAAAACATTTCGCCCCAATGCCATATTCGTTTAGAGTAAACTCTTGCATCGCAACCACGTATACGAAATTTTGGCGCCAGAGACTTTGCTCTAGAAATACGTCGTTTGAGCAAACACGTGTACTCAAAAAGTTGGCAAAAACTGTTGTATACAGCTTAGAGCAAATATAGAGTAGAGGGAGTGTCCTCTATAGGCCTACAACTGTGTACGATATTGTGTGTTTAACATATGTCACATGATGTAAGGAAAATATACGTGAGTGATTTGAAATATATATTTGAGAGCGAAGATGATATTTCTTAGTCATCAAAACTATGTTGGATTATTTTGGTACAACATGTGAAGGGTACACGTCGTTTGCCCTAAAGGCATTTGCCCTAAAACGTAGAGCAAACATTTTTGAGGCAAACAACTTTAGGCCAAACACTTTTAGGGCAAACGACGGTGCAGAAAATACTTTTAGGGCAAACTGCTTTAGGGTAAATGCCTTTTGGGCAAACGCCTTTTAGTGGGTGATACAAGGAGAAATATGTTTAAGGACAAACACCTTTAGGGCAAACTACGCTCTCCCCATGAGTGTATATGCAACATGGAAAGCATACAATTTTAACATAGACACTACTTTAGTCAAATATCTTACTATACTATATGTAGAATACATTTGCTATAATTGCTTCTATATTTCCTAATAACTGATGTAAACAATGTCTGCCACGCTACTGTTTCCTAAAACAATTGTTTTTAGTTAAAGGCAAATATTGGCTACATACTTACTACGGCTTGGAACTGAGATCTTGGTGACGCCACATGAATAAATATGTATTACCTCAATGGTATACGGTAGGTTTATTTTTGCAAACTTGCTTAGAGAAACGTGGTATTTATAATTAAAGCATTTAGCATTGCTCCTTGCCTCAGAGTCACTGAAGTGAAGTGGGTGTGGAGCAACGACGGAATACAAAGTTTGAGGAAGCGGAAGTGCCTTGAGACAACCCATAGGCTAACGGCAATGTCACGTCACCTTTCCTACTTGTGGAACTCTGGAGTATATCCACCGGGAATCGAACCCGAGATCGCCGAGGCGGGAGAGCAGTATTGAAGCCGTACGAGCTGCGAGAGGTATTTGTATGCAGTAAAGGTAGTGCAGCGTTCAACAAGTATGGCTAGTGAAAGCGGATGTTACAAATAGCAGAGTGCGAGAGGCTGGACACCCCTACCTGCGACGCTCGCGGCCCGCCCAGGTCACTAACTAACCAGTAATACAGACGTGAAGTGCCGTGGCGGCTTATTTGATAACAACGAACTTCCGCCGCTTATTGGCTGCACGAGGCTGTTGATACCAGCTCCGTGCCTGCTTGGCTCTTGTATGTTACGGTAGGTTTCCTGTTGGCCTGGCTGCCTGCCGCTTTACGCTGATTGGCGGCAGGCTTTCCGCCATGTTGCTGGCCAGTGAAGCCATTTTGTTGGTGTGTGTGACTGAATTCGCCGTCCTACCGGTTATTGCACTTCTGTATTCGTAAATATTCAGTGTCCTGGTCAAGATGTGTCTTCTACTGCAGGGGTTGGCAAGTGCTGGCTAATGGCCAATTCAGAGTGTCAGCAGATACGAATTGCATCATATGAATTACTGATCGAAACTGAGCAGAAAATTTTCTTAGGTAAAAAATAGCCAGGCTCTTAGTTTACGAAACAGGACCAAGATATCAGTGAGCGGGAATGTAGGTTAGTTTGTTTGCAATACCATGACATTTTTCTCGCAAACACAGGACCTGGTGACTTTTTACCAGAAAGTATTTTCGTCTTAAGGCCTTTGTAAATAACTAAATAATTTTAACCAGATGCTTTGAAAAAAAAAATGAGACTGTTTACAGTCATTCGGTACACAATGTTGCAAGAGCGTTTTTTTTTAAATAATGTACCTTTTGTTACGAAAAAATTATTTTCCTTCATTTTGGCTTATTTTGACCACGTAACATGTGATATTTCAGGGAGAAAAATCTAAAAATCCGTTTGATGTATTGCAATAGTAAAATTCAGATACAAACGATGATATGTAAGTCTTAGAACTGTAAGAATTAATTTAGATATATGTATTAATTTGTGTTAAAAAAACATATTTTCGAAACCACTGCAAGACTAAAGAGTGAGGCCTTAATTTCGGTCACAGATTCTTGTGGTGCAGTTCGTATCCACGAATTACCTTACCCTTTTTCTCCTCTTTGCTCTTTTTATGGATATTTAAGGGAGACTTTTCGCGCAAATCAAGGATATTTCTTATACTTAGTTTTTATTACAGTGAAGGTACGTGAATTTCGCGGATATTTTGTCGGCCAGGTTGGACGCCAAGAACGTATACTGCATTGTTACTTCTGATTGGACGATGGCTTACCTGATACTACAGTTGATGACTGCAAGACGTAGGACTATCATCCGCTTGTACGGTTAGAAACCATTGAACAGTCGACTTTGTAATAGCAGGTTGTAAAGGACTGAGAAATCTAGGCTACTATAAGATTAAGCCGCGAAATTTACGCACCTCTATATATCAGATTCTCTTGGCACTGGCAATATCCGTGAATTACCTGACATCCTGTATAAAGCTTGCATGTGAGGAATCACAATTGTCGCCATTTGGCTAGAGGCATACTTTCCATATACGAGACCTGTGCATACGTCGGAACAGTAACGCCCGGTGTAACGTGGCTGTTTTTTCACTGTCTTACATCAAGTTATAAATCCATGCTCATTTTTACGTGTTCTCAGTACAGCTATTAAGAAAAGAATAAACAGATCAGAAGAGAACTCTGAAGTAATTTATAAACACGACGTGCATCGGGAATATATAGTATTCCTGCACCCCCCAACACGGCTAAAATTTGCATTTTCGTACTTGCACAGAATATCATAAAGTATACTGCTCAGATAAATGCTGAACTGTTCGAGGGCTCTACAAAATAGTTTGGTGCAGACATTCCAGCCATAAAATGACACGGTTCCACAGCTCGAGCAGTACAACGGAATCACTGCGCCAGTTTAGCACCTAGCGTGCAGGAGTGATAGGGGACTACAAGCGCGCTTCGGTGTAGCCCTTACAGCTCCTTCGCATCTGAACCACCACTACGCAAAACGCAAAACAGCTCCAGGTAGGTAGTGCTCTTAAATAACCTGCAACGGAAATTTCCTTTTTAAAAATTACGGTGAGTGTTAGTGAGGTGAGAGGGTTTTACGGCATCTTAACAACGAGGCCTTAAGAGTGTTCAAATGGCAAAAATGCATACTTTGTTATTTGCACGACATAGTGTTAGTTCTATGGATTTGACTTGTATCTACATTTTCCACCTGTGAACATTTTTAAGCTATCATAGTCTTCCCATACCGGCAGGTCAATGTCAAGTTTTGCAAGTTGCAGGAATATGCAAATAATCAAAACCGACTGACGTAGGCCTACTTCAATGAAATAAGTTATACTGAAATTAGATAGTAAGGGCAATGTGCTAAAATGTTCAAAATCACACAATTATATTACTTTGTACTTCTTAAAAAATTCTGTAAATAACGAAAAATTTATTTATGTGCAATTTAAAAAATGCAACAGCGATTGGTTGTATTCTTTTTAATTTTTTAGCATATAGCCCGTAATATCTTATTTCAGTGTAAATTGTTTCATTTGAGTTATTCAGATGGTTTTTGTTATCTGTATGTTTCCGTAACTTGCAAATCTTGACTTTGACATGCCGCTACGGTAAGGCCATGAGAGAAGAAATTTTTTCACATGTGGGAAAAGTTTTCAAAAGTTAATTGTATGAAAATAACACTATGTCGCGCTCATATAAAACTATACAATTTTGCCACACGGACACACATGAGAGCCGATGAGGGTGAAGCGAGGTGATTGGACAACACAACAGCCATGCCCGAGTCTGGATTCGAACCCAGGACATCTCGTACGGCAGTCCAGTGCCTAACCGACTACGCTACAGAGACCGGCTAAAATTGCGGTGAAAATTTCCAGTTTAATTGTTTTAGTTTTCTTTAAAGAAACATTTAAAAAACAGAATACAAAACATCAGATCGAAACAAAACATCATTCTGAATGTTATTCGCAAGCATACGGAAAACAAAAATGTTACACAAATTTTTAAATGGCAGACATACGACGGAGGCTTAGATCGTACGTCATTTGATCGCCTGGGAACACGACATCTTTAAGAAGGCTAACACTGGAAGGTTTACAGCGGAAAAGGGTACAGGATATTTATTTTCTGTTGTATAAATAGTGAAGTGTGAGTGTACAAACAGTTGCGTTATTTGTTTGTGTAGCAATGTGTGAGCCTAACTTGGCGGACCTGCGGATTCCAGCCAGCAGACGAAACGAACACGTGGATACACGCAGAGAAGAAGATAGAAGTCACGATAGTAATTTGACAGCAAAATTATAAAATAAAAATGAATCTGCCATGTTTATTTTTATTTAGTATACCAGAATACCAGTTTTTTACTTTCATGTAAAATTGTATGGAGTAAAATTGTTGGTTATGAAAGTTCTTCTAATTTAGTGTAGGTACAGCCACTAATGTGTAGGGAAGTGTAGGAAGCCTGGTAGAGTTGTAGCAAGACCCGTATAGCGGCCTACACACAGGCAGTCACATATTGCTGATATAGTTGGTGCGGGCGTTACATCTAGTGCTGACTACTGCAAACACTACCCATACGAGCAGTCCTGTCGGTCACACATACACCACACTTTTGTCCCTATATTATTGTGAACAAATATTTGTAAATGTATCAAATCTGCAGCCTGAACTTGTTATTTAAATTATTAAAGTAAAGTATTTCATTACTAGGCAAACAAAAATGTGTTCTGCATATTGAACTTCAAATATTTAGTGTGCTTTAATAAGTTAATAAAGAAGAATATGATAGGAAGTAAGTATGGTACCATTGTTCCCCATGCACTAAAAATAGCGTTCCTATTCATTTTTAGGAAACAGTAAATTGTATAATGATGTTGCTAGACTTGTATAGTAACAGTGCTCAATATTTGCTCTATTTATAAGCTGAAGTATGGAAAATGTCCCATATTATGTATAGGTTAAAACTTCCAAAATTGTCCAGAAAGATTCGTTTTTACAGTGCAGCAACTTACGTTATAGATTAGGTACTTTATTCAGTTACTGCTTCATCACAAGATACACACTGAATGTTATTATGTAAAAACAGTATGCATTTAGTATGTTTAGTAAATTTAAGACAAAACGACACAAAACTTTAAGAGAGCGCAAACTACTGAAATGTAAACCCAACACATAAACAAAATACACCAAATTACTGTAGATAACGTAAACAAAAAAAAAATGCAAAAAAAAAAAAAACAGACAATTTATTTCGGCCAATTTTGTGCCTCGTAGAGTGGCCACTGAGGTTACCTAGATGTTTGAAGTTACATGTCCTGACACCACATCTTGTATATGCTGTTCACTTTAAACTGAGCACTCCGCAACGCTTATAATAATAAACCAAAACTCCATTTAATGGGAACCAAATATATAAAGTTTTAAAAAGTGTAAAAAATTTACACTGGTTTCTAGATACATCGGTGTTTTCATATAAAAAATAGTAAAGATTAATGCAAAATGGCTCAAACAAAATTTTAAGCAGACCTCACTTTATCGTGAACAGTCTATAGCTGCACCAGCATCTGTTAGGCGTTTGTGAGGATTTTAGAAGTTGACGTAATATTCAAAACGCTCTTTTCAGAATACGTGTTTCGTGTCACAGTCTATCATAATCTGTGAGGCAGAGAATGAAAACAAAAGCCTTGCTAAATGTCTTCACGTATATTCCGATTTGACCTATTAGTAGTTGTTTTGTATAGAAAATTTTCTTTTTCGTGACAATATTTATTTTCAGTTATTTTACAACTTACATCGGAAAATCATTTTAAATTCTATTCCATACACATCAAGACATTACTAGCATCCATCTCCTAAATTACCATAAGAAAATTTAAATTATTTAATATTTCCCTTTCTGTTTTTTGCCGTAAATAGGTCTAGAGATATTAAACAAATACTAGTAAAGATTTAAAATATACGTTACGCAACTTAACATGCGTTGATAAATTAAAGGTTCACAGTATCACAACTTTAAAAATAAAATACGTAACATGCACCAATTCCCTTAAAAGTATAAGTGGCGATCGGCGTATTTTATCAGATTTTCAGGTTGTAACTTTCCTTCACGCAAATCCTACTTGCGCCACTGAACATATACAATTAACACTTTCACACTGAAGATAAGTAATCAAGTGTGATGACGACTGCTCGTGGTTGGACAGCTTATGGTGAGACTGTTCGCGGTTGTGTGCAGTGTTGCCAGGTGTAAGAAAATAAAATCGAGAGTTTTCATCGAAACAGTCGCAAGAAAATCCGTATGTTATAAAGTAGAAAAATACCATAACCGGAAGATTTTTCAAACCAACAACAATATATATGTGTATAAAATTAGTCTTGCACACAAGCAGACATTTAAAATTACATGTACTGTACTATGGAAAAACTGACAATACCTATTACAAATGTAAATATATTGCTGTATGCAGATAAAGTAGTTTGCTATCTTTTGTTGGCATACCACAGTTCAATACATACGCACATTATTTATGCTAAGTAATGTTCAAACTAATTACCGAACGAATTGTGAAAATATTGAAAACGTTGCTAATTGGCAAAGTCAGTTTTTTCAGTCATCGTCGTTGTCGTACATGTATTAACATTTCATTGTTTAATAACGTTTAATGTTGTATGTGTGCATTGCCTACTGAAGTGAAATCCTAATATGTGGTTTTAACAAAATGAATACTATAATTGCAGATTTAAAAAAATAATTTAAATAATATGACATGAGTAGAGACATGAACTTTTCGCGAAAAGAATTTTGCCCCACTTTGTTCCAGTGCCTTATGTGCACGTCTGCAGTTCTGCTTCGTAGGGCAGCGTGCCTTTGAACTGTGACGTTTCTCATTTGACTGTACCAATCACAATAAGGTTACTGTAACACCACGCGTCTGTGATTTGCGTGTAAAACCCCACGACACACGAATGTCAAAACATCCAATCTCTCACGTTCATGTCTCTAGACACTTTGAATATATTCAAAGCTAGACATGAGCATTGAAAGAAAAATGGGAAAGTTTGGGTGACTAATCTGTGTATCTGAACATGTACTACTCCGACACATTGGAAGACCTGGAAACACTGGCTGTCTCTAAACAGAGATAGCGGCTCCTCTGATAGTGTTGACAGACAGGAAGGCATCGTCACTATCGTACAACGTACGATATTTACCACCACTTGGATTGCGCATCGCAGTTGCGACCATACGAGACGGGCCGCGACCTCTTGCCTCCCACTAGGCGATCCGGGTTCGATTCCCGCCGGTTTTGGTCACGGATTTTTTTCGCATGTGGGAAACGTAGGGGTGCGTGCGGGTTTTCTGGGGGAATTCCAGTTTCCCCCGCCTCTTTCTTCCCGTCACTGTTCCACACTCATCTCACACATTCTTCAAGCCGGCCAACCTTCACCCATGCCTTCTCTCGTACACTCTGTGACCTTGCCTCAAGGCTGGATCAGATAGTGGATTTTCGTTTTCATTTGCGACCATCGAGAGAAGAGAGAGAAAGCGACAGTGTCTTGGGACCCACAGGCCATCACGGCTGCGTCTGTTCTAGCGTGATTCAAAAAATGCCACGCAAAATATCTTGTTTCTGATTTGGCTTTGCAAACCTACGTTTTTTTTCAACAGAGTTCGTAAAAGCGTCTAAATTACACTTCCATGAGTACTTTGAAACCAGATATTACCAGTCATCGTTTGTTTCAACATAGCATTATAACTGGAGGCACTATTATTTCGCGTTTTCATCTGGTAGCAGCCTAGACTTCTCAGTCCTACACACGAACTGAGCATTGTCGATTGTTCATTGGCTTCTAACCATGCGTGCATGTACCACGTGATTTCACCACGGGCAATTTATTACTGGTTTGCAGTCGTTAAATGTGTATCACAACAACTGTTGTCCGATCAAAGTGACGTTGTCGACGTTCAACTTGACCTAGAATCAATACGCGAAATAATCGTGCCTCTAGTCATAATTAGAGAAGGCAATTTATCGCGGGAAAAGTAGACTATTTGCTAGCCTTAAATGTAATATATTCATTTCCGACGCATATATTTCGCTACTGGCGAGTCTTTACCTGACTGGGCCATTGATAACTGTGGTGCGCTACTACTGGACGTCTGTGATTCGTCTGTAAACAAGACTGTGCTACATAACCGTCGGCCAATAATACACGACGCAGGACGCTACACTGATTTGCGCAATACGTTGGCAAACAACATTCTCGCGATTTTTCACCATCTCAAATCATAACCTAACAGAGGCACAGCTGCTGCATTACCTTATGATAGTACGTAAACAAGCAGTAGAATTGTTTAAGCGACCACTCCTTCATGGCACCAACATATACACGAGCAGGATTCTCAGTCAAGTTGACGCTTGCAGACTGACAGTGTATCACGCGGGCATTACTACAGACCGAGCTCTAGATAAACATTATTTCACATATCAGTATAGATTAGGCAGAAGACAAGTGACGTGAGATATTTGTAGAATGAAGGTAGAGAAGGTAGATAAGCAATGACCTGCAGGCCGGTGTTTATTAAGGCAGAGATAAGATCATGCAGTACTGAGGGCTATAACTGCGGCAGGCAAGTGACGTGAAGTATTGCAGTGTCGCAGTGGAGTATATTTGACTGTAGGCCGCACTGGCGTGTGCTCACCGTACCAAAACAGCTTTTACAAGACGTAAGACACATGCAAAAAACATTCATGCGAAATGCTGACCTCTAACTAGACGCTGTTATTCATAAACAGACAAAGCACCAATTTATTTTGTACACAAAATATTTTCCTGCTGTGAAACTGTCTTACAAAAAGTATTTAAATTCCATGTCCTGTTGTCATGAACATTGACTTTATAGGACTAAAATACTTTTTTAAGACTTTCAAATCTGAAAAACTTATAGCAAGTTTTAATGATTGCTAAAAATTTGAACACCATCAGGAAAAAACATTAGTACCATTTTCCAGTACGAGGTCCCGCAACTGGCACTGAAGGAACTATTCTATCGGCCGTTCTGCGCTGGTCATGTTGATAAACTGTTGTGTGGCAATAGAGATAGGAGTAAATAATTGAACCAAAGATGATATAATACACAGATTGAGCATTAAGAAGCCTATACTGAGGTTCAGTCATGTAACAAGATGGCGGAGTTGAGGTGAGAGAGTTTTCCAACAAGGTCGATGAGGGTGAAGCGAGGTGAAAGGACAACACAATCTCCATGCCCGAGCTGGGATTGGAAAACCCAGGACCTCTCGTACCATAGACCGGCGTCACGGAATAAATAATGCTAACAGAAGCGACAAGGAATGCTTTTTCATTGTTGTTATCGTACCAGCTCTCGGGGCGTACATTAATATAAACATTACCACGTCGATTACAGCCACTTGTAGCGCTAGATATATACCTACTGTAATTAGTTTGTATACTAGCTTAATATCTAAAAGTGATAAACATGACGATTCAAGGCTCAACATCAGATAATATAATAACTAACTCTATTAGAAGCAACATAATGGAACACTTTAAAGCATTGTCATTGTACTAGCTCTCGGGGCGTACGGGAATATAAACAAACCCATATGGGATTTGAGACATTGGTTTAAACAGCCGCTTATATATTACGAAATACTGTGTAATTTGTGTGTATCTCTTTACACTTTTCTAAATGGTAAATGTGACGTTACTTACGTATAAATTACCTCACGGATGATAAAATAAGGTCTAATAAAATTCAAGGTAACCAAACTTCTGCGAACTCCAACGCCATGGAAATCCAAAGAGAAAACTAGTATGATAAAAATGACGTCATTTCGCTTCTGTTACTTGTTTATTCTGTGCCGGCGTCTAACCGACTACGCTACAGAGGCCGGCAATATGGCGGAGCGCAGTCAGCTGTTCCTGCAGATGCACTGAGAAATGAGGTTATGGCCAGACCACGGCCGTAGAAGAACAGGTCTGGACACTCGCCTGAAAACTTGACCCCTTTGTTGTTTGGCTGCAGTTCACCAAGTTACTGATAATGTTATACAATTTTGGCGCTGTAATCCGGGTGGTCGAGCTCAAACTCAGTCCACTTCCAGCCCACTAAGATAAACAATTTATCAAAACATAATTTTTATCAATTTATGAAATACTTCCTTCGCTCACAATTTTAAAGCATGGCTCCAGCAATCTTTATTTACTTTATAACGTTAACAATGGAAAAAAGTGGGCGGAGTTTGAAACCGACCGCCCAGACTGAAGCGTCAAAGATGCATTGTTGTGCGGTAACTTGGTGAACTACAACCAAATAACAAGGGGGTCAAACAAAATACATTGGTAGATAGGCGAGCGTCCAGACCTGTTCTTCTACGACCGTGGGTCAGACAAGCCAAGAGCCAAATTATACAAGTTGCCATAATGGTGAGTAACCACTTCTACCCAGTATCAATATGGCGAACGCCTCCTCCTTATGTTTCAAGGCCTCACACTCCTCGTCTTAAGACCGGTGCACACTATCCTTAATTCTCTTCATAATTCCTTAGGCCTACTTATTTCTATTCATAAATATCGATAGCGATTTTATACCAAAATTATGTAGCAAAACTTTTGTGCTACGTACACACTATCGCTATTTACTAACAACTTTCAGTACATAAAGAAGTAAAAATATATTTGTGATGGTTGCTATAACCCATGAAATATAACTGTAGATTTCCTGAAAACTATTTCACAAACAAAACACTCACGTGATTCCCAAATAAGTTAAACTATCGTGTACACTTACGGCAGTCGGGTGTTCAGTAGAAAACCAGAATTTAATTTCTATTCAAATCACATTGGCAACTTCGCATGCGCCGTGGCTGAAAGTGTGCGCTGCGCATGCAAGTGAACACACACTACGATGAAAAATAGGACGAGCTTGAATGATAGATAGTGTATACCGGGCCTTTAAACATACGACACACTCCCTCTGTATGTTGCTCTAATCTCTGAATTGAATTGTGCTAAGAGGAATAATTACAGCAGTCGTTAACGAGTTATTTAATTCATAGTTGATCCCAGAAAAAAAAAACATAGCCAATCGGAAAATTCTCTATGAAACTATTACTGCCCACCGTGTCAATGTGTGACAGAGGCTAACAGCCCCAGTTTCTTGCAAGTTCAAATTTTGGCGCGAGATATCCGTGTGCAAAGGTTTAAAACAGCGTAGGTATGATATTTTAGCTTCAGTTCGGATGATAAATCTCATACAAGAATAAATATTTCGTCGTGTAAATACTGCGTAAGTTAGTTGGACGTCCTATTCAGGGCGTTTAGTAAAGATATTATTATTTTATATGTGTACGAAATACTGTTTGTTTTGTAGGTGTTCTACTGACTACGTCATCTCCATTCCTATAGCTGAAGATGTAAAAGACACTACATTAAGAAATTTGCATGGTCAGAAAACTGTTACAACTGAAACATTTGACTTTAGTAACGTAACTTTTAAAGACATAAATAAAGCCGTTCTCCGCGTAAAAAGCTCAGCAGTTGGCACAGACGGAATTTCCATTCGTATTTTAAAATTTTTACTCCCCTGTCTTCTATTCCCTTCGCTCAGTATTTTTAGTTTCTCACTCAAGCACGCACAATTTCCTAACGTCTGGAAAACCGCGTACGTAAAGCCTGTTCCTAAAATATAAAAACCCTCCACTACCGCCGATTACCGCCCCATATCAATACTACCAGTTTTGTCCAAAGTTTTTGAGTATATTGTGCTAAGTCAAGTGAGATCTTAACTCCACAAAACAACTTGACAAGTACCAATCAGGCTTCCGTGCTAATCATAGTACTAGCACTGCTCTTGTAAACATTGTTGACGACATTAGACTGGCCATGGACATGAAAAAAGTTACTCTCCTCACTCTTTTAGACTTCAGTAAAGCTTTTGATAGTGTTGACCACGATATTTTACTTGCTAAACTGGAATGTAATTTTAATTTTTATTACAGCGCTGTAAACTGGTTCAGGTCTTGTCTCTCCTGTAGGAGTCAGTGTGTTGTTGCTGGGAAGTTAACATCTGACTGGCATATTGTAAGTGCTGGAGTGCCGCAGGGTTCTGTACTTGGTCCTGTTCTGTTCGCGCTATTTATAAATGATTTGTCTAAACATATTACATTTTCTCAATATCACATTTATGCCGATGATTTACAAATATATTGTTCTTTTTCTTCCTCGGATACCACAAATAATGTAGACAATTTAAACACAGATCTTAAGGTTGTCGAAAAATGGTCCAAAGAAAATGGACTCCATATGAACCCATTAAAATCCCAGGCAATTTTAATGTGCAGTTCCGATAAGATGGTAACATCCCTTACCGCTGAACTACCAAAAATTGTAGTAGGCAACACAAATATTGAAATACAATCAACAATTAAAAATCTTGTACTTACTATGAGTAGTACTTTAAATTGGTCTACTCATGTTGCTAATATAAGTAAAAAAGTTCTAGCAACTTTGCATATACTTAAACGCCTTAGAAACCAGCTAACTGAGAACATTAAAAAACGTCTTGTGCAGGTACTAATTTTTCCCTTGTTCGATTACTGTGACATAGTGTACAATGACCTGACTCACGCACAACTAACCAGACTACAGAAATTACAAAATATTTGTATTCGTTTTATTTTTAATCTAAAATCACGCGACCATGTTTCTCCATATTACGACAAGCTATCATGGTTACGACTTGACAATAGACGCAAATTGCATAGCCTATTACTACTTAAAAAAGTACTTCATACTAAAAGTCCGAAATATTTAGCTGATAAATTAAATTTACTTCAGTCCCGTCACGATATCAGTACCCGTTCTAAATTAAATATGGTTTTACTAATACCAAGGCATAGAACCAGTAAATATTCAAAATCCTTTTCGGTGGCCACTGCGCGTGCTTGGAATGCACTCGATGAGAAAACCAGACAGCATGGGCCTGTTTCTTCATTTAAAAAATTTGCCAAACTTACATTTTAAAAATTAATTCAATGTGAACAGTGGATGATATTACACTTGTTGACCCGTGTGTATGTGTGTGTGACATGTGTGTGCGTGTGTGTATGCTAGCGTATATGTGAGTATGTGCATATGTGAATGTGTGAAAGTAAATGTAATATTGTATATTCTCAGTATTAGTTGATAGTGTAGCTTACTTCTTATGTTCTTCAAAATGTACTATTGTTCAATTATGTAGTAATGTAATAACTTAAGTTCCCATAAGTTTTACTTAGTATACTAAATATTTTAACATTTCCCAGAGTCTCCCTGTGAGAGTATTAGCTAAATTATAGCCTTAGTTCTTTTATTATTTTTTGTCTAGTCTAATATATCCAGTTTATCTATATTTCCTATTTATTTATATTATAATTGTTCAGATATAAAGATTCCATACTTAAAACACAATTTTGTATTATGGCTCAATTTAATATTAATCAGGAATAATTTATGTTCTAGATGGTAATACTCATGCTTATTGTAATTTGATATCATATTTACTTCTCTCATTATTCTTTTCTCAATGTGTTTTAATGTTCTGTTGTCTTTGATTTTTATTTTTTTTTCATTTTTTTTTTTTTTCAGTGGTTAAGTGTAAGACAAGGTGGTTACACCTTAACTTCGCCACTGTAAAAATAAGTCGCAAATAAAAAAAAATGTATGCACAAATTTGATATAAATTTGTATGTTACTGAATTGAATATAGCCAACGAAAACAAACAGACATACTGAAATTAAAAAATTTCAAATGAAATGAGATGCATTGGAACACTAGCCTAAAAAATTAATTTTAAAAACAGTTGTTTTACAATTATTACTGTTCACGTAATTTTCAATGCCAAGTCATCCTCTGTATTCTACAAAAAATTCTGAGCTTCATATCACACACCGCACTCGAGCACTCCTCACATAATTTGTACTCACTTTGAAGTTATTCATTAAACGAACACTTTATTTTAGCGTCAATTTCCAGCATTCAACTCTCAATTCACCACGTAATAGACACACGCAAAGCGTTAATCTGATAACGAAGTAAAATCGCGGTTTGACAACGAGCGCTTGTCTGTGTCGACTGTTCGACTGTCATCAGTTTTGTTTTGACGGTCTAGTATCGCTGCATGCGATGTGACCGACCACCATATCAAAACAGAGAGAAATTACCCGGTATTCCGGCCTTTCACTCAGATATTTAAAAATCACGGACGTTCGTTAATCCCGGACACGCGTTTGAATCCCGGATTGTCCGGACTAATCCCGGACGTACGGTAACGCTGGCACGTGGCAACCTAGCCAGATGGCGATATATAGGCTGCTCACTATAAACTGAGCACTAAGCAGAACTTGTAATTAATTAAAAATATATTTTGTTCTGCCAATAAATTTTTACTTTTGAGAGTGTTGAAACGTTTACACTGATTTATAGTTACATGGGAGATTTTTATATTAAAAATAGTAAATATGACTGCAAAAGGGCTGAAAGAAAACTTGCTGCAGTGCTGACTTTATTGTGAACGGCCTATACATGAGCGGGGCAAGGGCAGACAGGCGGGTACAGCAGGTCATATCGGCTCCCAGAAAGATGACGAGGTGTGTGTCAGCCACAGGCAGGTGAGTCAGGTGCTGTCTAGTCTATAAGCGGTTTTCAAGCCTCACTGCTTCTAGTACACTTCTCCACCTTCCTCCTTCACACCATTCTACACAAGTTTGTTACACACACTATAACTAGAGACACTGACTTATCGTGAAGGAAGTTGACTGTTTCCTCTTATGCTTCAATACAGCATGTTCACATTTGAGTCTTCCTCTTGTCATTGCTAGAGGTACGTCAATTTGGCGAATACATTTCAGGTCAGGTTGGACGTCAATAACGTATACTTCAATGTCACGTCTGTGATTAGCTGGCAGTTGTTACGAAACGACTTTGCTACTGGAAGCCAGTAGCAAATAAGCAAATAATTCGTATGTCTTTCGCTTGCTACCCGTTTGTGATGTTATATGTAGAGGTAGGTCAATTTCGCGGATTCATCTGGCAGCAGCCTAGACTTGTCAGTTCTATACACCCACTGGCCACAATCGATTATCTAATGGCTTATAACCGTACAAGCAGGTAGCAAGCGATAGCACTTCGCATTATTTCCTTATTTACTACTGGCTTGCAGTAGTCAAACGCGTTTCGTAACAGCGCCAGCAAGTCACATACATGGCAATGAAGTATACATAATTGGCGTTCAACCTGACATGGAATGTATCTGCGAAATTTACGTACCTCTAGTTATATGTAGAGATGGTGAAAAATCGGGAGAATGTTGTCTGCCAGCGTATTCTGCAAATCAGTGTAGCGTCCTGCGTCGTGTATTATTGGCCGACGGTTATGTAGCACAGTCTTGTTTACAGACGAATCACAGACGTCCAGTAGTAGCGCACCAGAGTTATCATTGGCCCAGTCAAATAGGGACTCGTCAGTAACGAAATATATGCGCCGGAAATTAATACACTTCATTGAAGCCTCCTAGCAAACAGTCTACGTTTCCCGCGATAAATCACCTTCTCTAGTTATATGTAGATGCAAGATTATTTCGCGTATTGATTCTAGGTCAGGTTGAATGCCAATCTTGTATACTTCACTACTCCTTCTGTGATTAGACGACACGTGTTTTAACACATCTTTGACGACTGCAAGCCAGTTATAAATAAGGAAACAAGTCGTGGTGGTAACACGTGTTACGGTTACAAGCCAATGGATATTTGACCTTGGCCAGCGTGTGTATAGGTCTGAGAAGTCTAGGCTGTTGCCAGATGAATACGCGAAATACTCGTGCCTCTAGTTTGTGCCAATGAGTTATCGATTGAAGCCGGTGAGTGTATAGAACTGGGAAAGCTAGGCTGCTGCAATATGAATCCGCGAAATTGTCGCAACTCTAGTTATTGGCGTGTCCTCACATGACAGGGCTAAGTATAAGTCTGGAGTGCCGCTGCTAAGTATTTTTAATTCGTCTTTAAACAACTACATAACTATATTTCAATAACACAAGGCACACACCGCAACACTGTCAAAAAACATTGCCACGGAAGATTCTTGCGATTTTAGATTAGTTATCTCTAATCAACAATTACGTTAACTCATTACCATAACACTTGACATTGCCATATCAGCTAATACGTATTCTTAACACAAATGTGACATTGGTACTTTTAGACTATTTATAAAGAAAATAACATGTTTCTTTTAACGCCTGAGGAATTACTACTTCAAACACTTTAGCCCAAACTTTGATGAATATTACCGTAAATTAAAAGTATTTGAATGCAACAGTAAAGGAATCAGCACTCAACAAATTACAACATTATTGAGTGAAATGCCACTCGTTTTAAACAAACACCAACTATTAGGCCTATTTTTTTTTTTTTTCAGGAAAAAACATTCCAAGAATTATAAAAATATAATAATTGTTTTACGGCATTTTATCTAGATTTGGCGTGCAGTAAGTAAACGTAGTAAATATAGTTTATAAAGTTAGTGTTTGTGGTAGCAGTTGGCAGCAAATACCATCACGATCAGTCACGTGTTTTCTGAATCATCGAATGTTAGTCAAGTTTAACCTAAAATACGTACAATCAGTAGAGCCCACGATTTTTTGTGAAAAGAATTCTGCTGCAGTTTGTTTCAATGCCTTATGTGCACATATGCAGCCATGCTTCATGGTTATTGGCAGAATATTTTATTGCACAGATGTAACTCATTTGACTGTGCCAACAGGAACAAGTTTGCTGCGACATCACACGTCTGTGATTTGCGGGTAGAACCCTAGACGCTGAGAGTTAAAAACATCCAATCACTGAACATCAAGCAGGGCTGCACATGTGCACGTAAGACATTGAAACAAACTGTTGCAGAATTCTTTTCGTGAAAAATCGTGGGCTCTAACAATAAGTTTAAGATTTTAAGATAGCAGGAATACTATATTTATATACACATACGTATATGTTAATATTTATCGGCCAGGGGACCGCACGCGGCTACAAAAAACATTCTCCTTGCACCGTTTCAGTTATGATTCTGATTACGGGATGGTGTCGCAATCCATCGCCAAACTGGAGGATCAGATATAAATGAAGGATTATATGAAATGAGAACATACAGACGAAGCAACGACGAAATGCAAGGGCGGGAGAAACGGGATTACCCAGAGATTACCCGGCGGCCAGCGACATGTGAAAAATAATCGCCTTGGTGGGAGGCGAGTGATTTGACTACTCCTATGTACACGGTGGTGAAGGGTGTGAGTTCCTGATAGGGTTCTCCTAGCAGTAACAGATCCTTCTGTTTGAGGTGTCGGAGCGGTGCCTTGCTCTAGTATCCGAAGAAGGTATCTGAGAGCCACCCCAACAGGGAAGCTGATGTTGCTCCGGGGCTCATGAGCTCAGTGGGTACTAAGCTGGGATGGATTCCCCTGGCCTCTGGTGCTAGCTGTCGCTTCTGTGACCCCTCAGCCAGATAACCTCTCACTTCCAAGTCAACCCGCTGCCTCCTCGTGGCGCCACTGGATTTAACAAATGCGGGCAATGGCGTGCGGACCCTATGCATCTCGGTCCCTCCAGACTGGGAAAGGGGTATCCACCCTGATGAAACGACCGATAGAGGCACCTAGGTTGTTGCATGAGGTGGGGAGTTAGAATACCTAGCTCTCAGGCCTTTGGGGCCCAAAAGTCCGGATGTCACTGTGAAGAAATTCGGATAACGGAATGGCCACCCCGAACACGCATATCTGGTGTTCAACCGACTCAGGTAAGAGTCAGGGCGGAAAAGCCATCAGTGCTCGAAAATTAGGTAGTACTACGGGCGACCAGGTTAGCTCCACGGAAAGGAGTCTCCCCGTGTCTGGTCAGGGTTAGTCTTGTAGTGGTGGTGGTTGCCTGCATGCTGGGCAGACTCGGAGAGGCCCCCCCCCTCCTTGATGACGAGTCGACGAATCGGCTGCGTTAGTGTCCGGAAGCAGACCTGGATAGTCTGTTAGAGATGGGATAGCACCTCGACATCAACCAAATGGGCAGCTGAGTGGAGGGTCTCAGAAGGTGTAGATGCTGGATGTCGTGATCCTGGGATGGGTTTCCCCAGTTCTTCTCGATAGACACATCTCCTCCTCTTGGAAATTGGGTTCAGGCGCATTTTAGCACTCCGCTAGGGGGATCTAGTGGTTTCAACTTCATGTTAGCCTGTGTCTCAATGCGATTGGGGAGGGCGTTTTCTCTCCCTGGTAGGGGTAGACTGTACTCCTACCGACCGATGGTCTGTCGACTGTTTTTACAATTGTGCAGGCAACAGTGGCTGACCGGTCGTTAAAACTGCCAAACAGGCCGACGTGGTATAGCATAAATGATACTCCTATGTACACATACACACATAGCTGTGCCTTACAAGTTGTTAAATAATTTACTAAACGTAATCACAGCAAATTTTTATGTCCCGGTAAAAACTGCAAAGAGAAAATAAAAATACATAGTAGTACTGCACAAGTATATTAAATCTGTAGACACCGTTATATGGAACGTAATTCTCATGCTCCAGTATGCCTATCTCATGTATACTCATCACTTTGTCAATATTAGTTTTGTGCTTCTTTACGTAATATTCTGAACACTGTGCATATGGTTTCCCTACACTGTTCTTTTGTTTGTAGCTATATTTATAATGTTTACATTATCTGTGCCTTGTTGCGCGTTTCGTCCGCTAACAACAGCTTACCGAGCAGAGTTGACAAGGAGTTGGTCGAGAAGACGTTGTGGTGACATACTTGACGCTTGAAAGCTGAACTCGGGATATTGCTTTATCAACTCAAGATAAATTATTGCCGTAACCCAGCAAAGCTCGATAGTTGACATGTCCCAGACACCTATTGTTAGCTGCTGGCGAGGAGAACCTGTTCTACCAGCTGACCGGCCAGCGCTCCACTGACCTTGACCTTCACTTTGCTAGATCACTGAACATGTCTCACCCTTGAGCAGCTACCTGCTACTCACTACAGGCGCTTACGAAAATATACCAGGTAGAATCGACTGTGGTTTTACGTCGCGTCAACAGCAAGGACATAAACCTATTCACACGACAGGTACTGGGAGATGAAGCGATCATAGCCTTTCTTAAGGGTCCTCCCTAGCAAGGCTACGCGTGTGTGTGAGGCAGGAGCGGTAAGGTTGACGTTGCCCAACGTATGTAGTATATTATCGCCTCTCCGTGCAAGCTACTCAGCTGGCGTGCAGTGCTTTACTATTATCCATCTTCCTAAGGGACTTTAAGCAGTGACTACGTTACTTAATTTGTGGCTATCATAGATAAATATCTAACGCTTGTTTCTATTGTTGTGTTTTTCGAATCCGGTTGTTATTATGCCACATACAACAGTCTGAAAACAAATTCTTGGCCATTTTGAGAAGCACAGAAATTATTATTTAAATAAACATGCAGATTTTTTAAACTATAGCGACATAGTTTTAAGTGTGTGTTCCTTTCGTAGATAAACAAATACAATGCGCGTTTAGTAGTTCTGTAAAACAATAATAGCAGCTGGCAGCAACGCATTTCAAGCGTAGGTAGGGAGGCCTCTTTTAAGTCTTAAGTTAATTTCTTCATAACATAAATACTACGATTGTTATTTAAAATGAAAGTTTAGAAAGAAGTAGAGAGGTTGTTATCAGTTAATTTAAGATTTTATTTGTATACATATTTTCAGTGTTTTTACCTTGTAATAGTATCTGGAGATAAACTACATAACTTATTTCAGTCTCACATGAATAACTATAGATAACAGGCAGAGCTAATTTAAGCTTAGAAATTTTTTTATGCTTTGTATCACTACTCGCTCTGAATTTCAAAATAAGTCATATTGGCCTAAATTAGTTACATGTACAGTAAGCAAACTTAAAATCAATAAACCTAGAAAACATTCCAGCATTCGTCTGGAGTGATTTCGGGAAGCCGAAATCAGAATGTTTAGAGTCGAGGATCGAGCGCGGGACTTCCCGAATGCGAGTCCAAAGTGTTAACGTTGCGCCATCTCGATATTTTGCACTCGACTTATAGTCTTAGCAGCGTAGAAGCCCCTATCGTTGCTTGTTTACCACGTATTTTAGGAACGCGGCAAATCAAATGTGAAGTTATATAACGGCGGTATTTTGCACTTGGAAAATATACAGGAAGAATATCTGCTTCATTAAATCAATTAACTATATTTTTCTTCATTAATAAAACAGCAAAAAGTATAAAAATTATCCCTTGCCTTTGACTACGGTTTCGCGTTTTACTAGAAACGTTATAACTTGAAAAACGTATCACGTCTTCTTACTCAACAAACATACATCCGCCTGTTTAATCGTCTACAACTTAAGTGCGTTTTTCGTGTGCTTGCGCCATTTTGCCTCTGTCAGTCAAGGTAACGCAGACTACGCGGTAAAAATATACGTGAGTTTACCTATATGAAAAACTATATGTGGGTGAGATATAGCTGGCCAAACTCAGTTACATATGCTATGTTTGTCTCAAACGGGTATGTGACACGTGTACGGTAATATTCACTATTATAACTAATATTGTTTTGAAATTTACTTCATCCGTACAAAATGTAAGATCATCGTGCTACATGGTACAATTTCTGTACACGACAGTAAAATCTCACAAACACGGTAGGGGAAATCACCGAACGACATACACAGAAATTAGTACATACATCGTAAGCCATATTGGTATATTGTATATATTGGACAATTCTATTGTGCAAGGTTGGCACTCATTGTCTGTGATGTGTTGTGTAGGTATTTGTTTCTTACATTGCTTGTTCTTCGTGTCTGAAAATGCTCGTGCTGAGAGTCAGTGTCTGTTGTGTGTTACTACAAGGAATGTTGTGTGTCATGTACAACTCCAAGGATGCCAATACATATCTGTCAAAGTATACTTTACTTCTTATTTGCTATACCTGCATTGTTAATAGGTTATGGGCCCAGTACAAGGAGTGAAGTGTTGGGTGTGTCGGCAGTATCGTATTTTGGCGCATTAGACGGAGTTGGCCCGTCCTGTCATGGCTGGTGCATCAAGTTACGTGCAGACATGTATCAAACCGTTTGATGGAACTGGTTTCTCAAATTGGGAATTTCGAATACGGTTACTTCTTGAGAAAAATGGTGTGCATTATGTTTTGGTTGATGAAAAACGAAAGGAAGCAGAAGCGTTAAAGAAGTTCCAGAATGATGACGTTAAAGCTCGTAATATTATTGTGAACCAGGGAATTGCAGATAATCTCGTGACGATGATTATGGGAAAAAACACGGCAAAGGACATCATGGAAACCCTTCGTGCAACTTACGAGAAGAAAGGGATGAAGTCGCTTGTCAATGCTCAAAAGAAGTGGAGA
>PNEQ01112845.1:0-31631 GCA_003012365.1 Medauroidea extradentata
TTACGTTAATTTTCCCACTGCATGGTGGCCCTCCCGTAACTTGATACGATAGTTACGACAAAACAGTATTTATTGCAGCCTCTTTTGCTTGTAGAAATAATAGCGTAGGTACTAATTTCTTCGCATTTCTTGTGATTAATGACTGATTACCCCACCTCTCCGGACACCCCTCGATAACACGGACAAATCGTAACTCGGATAGCTTCTCCCCCCTTTTAGTCCGAGTTATCGAGGGTTCACTGTATAACTGTATAGCCATCATACTGAGTGGAGCAGGTATCGAGTACTAAAGTTTGTAAATCACAGTACCGTGCTACGATATTCTCTTGTGCTGAAATTCTTGGGCAGACACTCAGTAATATTGTGGATAGCTGCAAACTGTTGCAGTTTGCTTAAGGTTGACTAGAGCGTAGTTGGTTTGGCAAAATATCGCTTGTCACGTCACCTGTCATATTTGGCTTAGTTTTGTTATTTTGATTGTTTGCCATGGGCAACTAGTATCATGAAACACTGATCATAGCTACAAATAAATAGCCGTAAAGCAGATATTTGTGTTTTTTTTTTTGTATCGGCATCCTGCAAGCTACATCATTCAGTAATAACAATGGGAGAGAGTTACGTCATCACGAATACATCGACGAGACCACGTATCCGTTACAAAACTGACTACAATGTTTGCAAGGAATAATATAAGTTTTGCAAAGTCGGCTTGAAATAGTAATAAACAGAAATGTAAGTTCACAAAAACTTCGATATAAGCCTATATGTGAATTTAATGTAAGAAAGGTGTTTTATAAAATGTTCTTTAAGCATCAAATTTAACATTTTATCAAAGTAATTACAACATAAAATGGACAATACAAAACCACCCATATTATAATTTAAATTTTGTAAAAATATATGACGAAATTATACAAATTTTGTGTTTGAACTGAGAATGGGCTTATGCAAGTGAAATAAGTAAAACATGCACTGAAAAAAGCATGGGTGGAATATTTTCTGACACAATTTAATATGCAGTTTTTATGAATCAGCTATAGTCATTGCAAATGTTCAATTTACAATCGATAATAACACAATTTCAATTTTAAATCACAGCAAACAAATTTGGAAGTAGCACTGCATATGTATACACCACATACGTATAATAGTCAGTTTAGTACTGTACTGTACATGAATTCGTTTTGTCAGAGACATGTTTTCAAGGCACAGAATCGCTTATACAATTAGTGTTCTGTCTCTTTAACCCAGTTCGTACACTCTTACACATGTATTATTTCGTGCTATAATACCTTAAATCAGTGGTTCTCAAAGTGGACGTTACTGTTTCCTTGGAGGCTTTGGGCTTCCCTAGGGGGGGCGTTAAGTTCTAAGAGAGTGGCAGGGGGCTTTAAGAGGCAAGTAGGCATCAGGGGGGATGTTGATTAGCCCAGGAATCTAAGAACATTTAAGTCACAAAATAAATTACACTTTTTTTACTCAAGTCTCGGCTAGTTGTTCATAGACTGTGGCTTCTCCAGTATAAATTCAGTTAAGGCAGTATGATATTGGGCATTTGCTTTCTTGCATATTTGTTAAACGTAGCAGATGTCCTGGTCGCGAGTGAACCAATTAAAATGAATACTGGTTTTATGTTTTACTTATCCTCAAATGAATTTGTGAAATTTTACATCTTTAATTATGAGTGGTACCATGTTTTCTGTATTTTAAGTAATAATTTCCCTTGTTTATTTTTAATAATTATATTGTCCTCTTTTCTAGTCAATGTTATGTAACATTCCGCACGTACGTAAGTTATTGACACTATCAGAAATACTGTATGTAGCTGATGTGTAGTTTGCAATTAGTGTAAATATTAAAGGCTTCACGACAATTGACTTAGCACAGAAAATAACACAGGCACAGAAGGTTTGATTCAAGCTTTTGGACCAGTACTCGCTACAGTCTCAAATAGCCACGCATAGCAAGATAGCACAGGTTCAGCGCACAGAATATTGGGCTCTCTCTTCTATAATTCTGTGCGCTGTGCGTCGTGCACCGCCAATCATTCTGGGGATACTGCCGAACTCATACTAACAAATGAGTGAAAGAATGTGATAATAATTTGACTAGTGTCGCCAGTAATTGGTGTCATTTACAAATAAAAACGTAATAATGCTTCTGAATAATTTTGGTTACTGAAATTAATTAAAATGACTGTCAAAGGATGTAAATTTGTTTTTACAGTGCTAAGACAAATAATTGTTTGTTTTTGTTCTCAACTACATTGTTTCGTATAGTTTAAAAAATATTGATAGTGAAATTTTTTTACTTTTTCTGACAACCAGTGCTCAGTTACTTACACATGCCTTCAATGTCAAAGATTGAAAATCACAAATAAACAGCATACATAACAAAGGGATCAGAGGTATATTTAAACTCATTGCTACTAACGTACGTGTGTGAAATTTATCAATACTTTATCCTTCAATGTTTTGTAATCACTTGGCAGTTATGTGTCTGCTATTTACGATTGTAGTGGTCATGTTAGTGAAGTTTGTGTGTTGTGCCGGTGCGCGTGCTGTGTGTGTGCGTTATCAATTGTAGCAGAGCCTTAAAAATTATGAGTAGCTACTGCAGTGGAACCTCGTTAAGACAAGAGTTGACAATGACGGCAGAAATTGTTATAATAGGTGCTCGTCTCAACCGATATTGCCGATAAATCGTCAGTTCTCCGCCTCCCCACTTTCTCTCACTACGCACTAGTGACAGTGTGTCTATGAACCCCAAAAAACTATACTCTATCCATTCTAAGGTTGCAGCTAATTCCTCGAAGTGAATGTCAATATAACATTTTTGCACAGCATAAATTTCATTTGAAATACTAAAAAATAGAAGGTAACTATGCTACGGCACAACCACAATGTACGGAATCAAGATGAAATTCACTAGCACTGATTAATTTCGCTAGCAATTTTTATTTCTGCTGCAACCTTAGAGTGGACAGAGTATAAACATCCAGTATCTCGAAAACAACTGGAACAATTTTAACAAAATTGTATGCACGTTCACGCCATTACTACCTCTCAACAACAAAACAACAATATTTCAAAATATTATTGTTTTTCAAAAAACCAAAAATTTCAATTTTTTTTTTTTTTCAAAAACAAAATTTTTTGGGGTACTATATTTTCAGCGACGTAATGTCAATGTCTTATAAAGACGTAAAAAAAAAGGTTCACATTTATACCTTAACTTATACGTTAACATTCGTGGACGAATGACGATACCGTGTTGATTATGCATCTGCTTACATGAAACCAATACACACCTTAAAACAATGTCACAGTATACACACTTTGAAACATCACCTCTCGTAACATATTTTCACACAAGGAAAACATTTTTTGTGTGTGAACAAAAGAAAATAATTTTCATCTGAATGATAAACTTAACATGGCTGCGTTGGGCGTTGGCCTCTAGGGTAGCGTGGACTGCTTCCGCCAGGAGACGAAGGTGACACAATTTTCTTTGTGTACACGCATCAATATAGAGTCGATGCCTGCTCCGTCAGGATTATCGTTTCCGAGTTCTGCGTCAAGAGTGCACCACCAGATGTACGGGACGCAGTGTACAATCGATTCTTTGTCGCAACTCTCGATGTTCACTTCCGAGCACGCCACGAGTTGTTTAGGTGATGCATTCCGCATACGTACTGCAGTTTTTCTGTTGTTATAACGAACGCAACCGTGAAAATGCTTTCGTATTAAACAAATTATTTTTGTATTTCATACAGAAATTGACGGTGCACAAAATACTGTCGTTATGGCGTATTCTCGTCTTAACGAGGTTCCACTGTATACGTCTGAGATTCAAAGGAACATAATCAATTGGTTTAAAAAAACATTTACATAGCAATACGAGTTAATGAGGTTTCAGTAATATTGTACATTTATTAATGTTTGCAATTTTGTGATAATATTTAACCAACATTACTGTTAGCCATTTTCATGGCTTGATTTTTTCTTTTGGTAAAAAATGGCAGAACCAGAAAAATCAAATAAGAAATACACAGACAATATAGTATGGCTTTATTCCTTCACCAGCAAACCAGCAGCTATACCCACATTCCTTATATTCAAAAAACTATTTTCTAACGAGGCAATGAAGCCTTCGACTGAATGAACATTTCTAGAAGGCACATCCTGACAAGGCAAATACGAACTTAGCTTTTTTTCAGTCACTTTGTGACAAGTTTCATAAGCTACCAACAATGTTAAACATGTTTAACAATGCTTCACAACAGCAAATTGATGGATTGCGTACATCATACATTATTTCATTCTTGATTACGAAATCTGGAAAGCCACATACAATTGGTGAAAAACTAGTCCTACCAGCAGTGAATGAAGTTTTGAGCACTGTTTTGCATAATCCATCACATTATATAACAAAAATTATTCCTCTCGGTAACAATTCAGTGCGAAGACGCATAGATGGAATGGCTGCGGATGTAGAAGACACGTTGTGTGCTACTCTAAAGCCAACAGAATTTGATTACAGCTGGACGAATCAATTTACCAGGCAATGAATCTGTGCTTCTCGCTTATGTACGTTTTATTAAAGATGAAACCTTCATTCAAGGGTTGTTATTTGCAAAGGAACTAACAACCGATATTAGAGGAGAATCAATATCCCATGTGGTTTAGCTGCTCTTTAATGAAAAGGAAATTCCACTAACATTCTGACTTGTACAATTGATGGAGCACTATCAACGATAACTGGTTGTTATCGTGGATGTATCGCTTACTTGAGAAAATTAGTGCCAAATCTAATTACCATTCACTGGGTGTTTCATCAACAACATCTGGTGGCAAAAAACCTCTGTGGCGGCCAACACAGCTTATTATATACTGTTGTTACTGCAGTAAATAAAATAAATCTCATGCTCTCGATGATAGACTATTTCAGGAGCTTTGTGCTGTGAATGATGAAGACTTGAATGTTTGTTGCTGCATACAGAAGTTCGTTGGCTATCAAAAGGAAATTGTTTGAGATGCTTTTACAACCTATTTGATACTGTTGTGGAGCTTTTTGAAGGCAAGGATGTACAGTGAACCCTCGATAACTCGGACCTCGATGTCTCGGACTTCGGATAACTCGGACAGAATTAAAAAAAAAATTTTAATAATTTTAATTAATTATTTTTTGGTTAAAAGACATAAAAAATCATTTCTGCTGAATTAAAATTCATCACATTATATTTTAGAACAGTATTAAACTTTATAACGAAGTCGTCAATCGCTTCTTAGCCTTTAATTATCCCACAGCAAATATCTAGCAAGTTCCGTGTGGTAAAATGTTGCTAGCGAGGCGCGCGACGCGCGAGTTAAGATGCAACGCAGCAGGCTGACCTCTCACTTCTTTTTATTTCCTCCCTCTTCGTCCTGCGAGCCAGGCACGCACGTTTGTCATAAGCAAGCATTTCAGCATGGTGCTTGTGAAATGACGGTTACAACGGGTTACAATGACACATAAACGGAAAATTATTTTGTCCTAGTATGCACAATGAATTCAGGGCTGCAAAATAAATTGTCCCGGACATTAAAAAGAAAAATTAAAAATCATTGCTTTGCATTGCGATGTAGAAAAATTGGTGAGAAGGTTTTACTTCCCTTTAACAACAATGTTTTCAAGAGCCGATGTGGGTGGTGAATTGAAAGAACAACACAACATCTATGCCCAAGCCGGACACGATGAGTCACGCTCGCTGGTTGATGATGCTCTGTTGATAACGTAACGGCGTCGTCTGGAGAGTTGTAACGTTTTAAGCGTGAATCTGATTTGTTTATAAACTACGTCACGGGAAATAATAGCGTACATGTAATGGACCGTAAAATGTAAACGTCTTATGCGGGATAATTTTAAACGATTTTCATTGAGTGACGCACATGAATGGATTAACAAGGTTTTGTAGTATTAATTTTTCCTTGTTTACTATACACCGAGTAAATATTTTTCTTTATTTTAGAAGAAATGGTCACGTTATGAACGAGTAAATAAGGAAAAATGTACATTTGTTATATTCTACACAAAAAAAATTTTAGAAGGAAATTTTTTTGAAAACCCCTTATAGTGGCTGCACCCCATTTTTCGGGCCTAAAATTTGGTCAAAAATATGCGGCAATTACGCAAGTAAATACGGTAACTCTGTAGAACATGACTAAAATGTTTTTGCTTTATAATATGCGCATTTGTATAAGAATAAAGCTGTAAATTATGTGTTATATGATGCAATTTACATACATTAAATTAAATTTTAAAATTAGTAGTGTTAAAATGTGTTCACATATTTGCAGTGACCCAGAAGGATTGTTAATTACAGTTCCGTTTTAATTTGTGTATACAAAGAAAATTATTTTGTGCCTTTGTAACTTTGTAGGAGGGTAGAGTAACTATCAGGCTAGCAGCTGCCTGCTGCCCCTACGCTGTGACATATGAACGTAAGGTATTTTTTAATGTAAACATCTTGTGTGAGATGCGTGTGGTCATGTGCTGTGTTTGTATTGCTGTTGTGATGAGACTGTACCGGTTGACCTTGACTACTTCCGCTCGCAACCTCCCTAGCTTATCTCCAACGATCATTTCTTATCTCTCTCATACGTGCACGCACATTGTCTGTCGCCAGCCAGACAAAAACTTTTCTGTGATAGAAGGGTGCCTGGTGCCAGCTACTAGCACAGAAAAAAAAAAAAAAAAAAAAGGATCAGCCAGAAGTATCAACATAAAAAAATAAATAAAGATCTGACTGCCCACATTGATTGACATTCTTTTATAGTCCTCCACATTACGTTAATTTTCCCACTGCATGGTGGCCCTCCCGTAAATTGATACGATAGTTACGTACAAAACAGTATTTATTGCAGTCTCTTTTGCTTGTAGAAATAATAGCTTACTAATTTCTTCGCGTTTCTTGTGATTAATGACTGATTACCCAACCTCCCCGGACACCCCTCGATAACACGGACAAATCGTAACTCGGACAGCTTCTCCCCCCTTTTAGTCCAAGTTATCGAGGGTTCACTGTACTGATCAGTGAGGAACTAAAATAAATACAGCATGGTGTTGCATATTTGTCTGAGCTATTTGCAAAGTACAATGAAATGAACTTGCAGTTGCAAGGAAATGAAACCAATCTTTTTAAGGCCAAATATTTGTCGTAAGTACATTTATCGCAAAATGAAGTCTACTCAAACGCAACATAAGCTGCCGAGAGCTGTATCAATTTCCAAGTTTGACTGAGATAGAACAGAAAATAAGTACTCAAGATGAAGTTCTGCAAGTTTTCTGTGACCACCTAAATGTGATTCATGAAGATATGTCTGAGTGATTCAAGGATCTTCTCGCACTAAAAATTCCAGACTGAGTGATGAATTCATTTTCAAATTTGGCGATGGAGCATTTGAGGAGGAAGTAACTGCACTACAAAATAATTTTTAGATGAAGCCGAAGTTCAAGAAATCGTACCAAAATTTTTTGTTACGGAAGGAAGTTTCTGATTGTTACCTTGCATTATGGACAGTAGTTAAGGCGCTCTTGATTGCGTTCCTCACATCATATTTAGTGGAAAGTGGTTTTAGTATTGTCGGCGTCCTCCTCGCCAAGCAAAGAAATCTACTCCAGGTTTGCAAACGTAGTGATTTAAGACTTATGTTAAGTGACTTCAAACCGGACATTGGGAAACTAGTATCAACTCGTCGAGTCCATCCATCACATTAGAAATTTATAGGTGTTGTACTCACCATCGGATGTGTGTAATTGTTAAATATGTAAGTAAGACTTCAAAATATATTATTTATTTGTAACTAGTTCATCAGATTTCTATGCGTAACAGTAACTGAATGTTAAGTTTTTATTGTATTGAGTTGTATGGCATCAATACCATTAGGAACTTTTATAGAAGTGTCGTACTCATTGTCTGATGTATAATTTTTAAATGTCAAATATTTCAAAATGCATTTTTTCTTTGCAGCCAGTTAATCGGTTATCTAAGTGTGAATGAATTTTAACTTGTAATATTTGTACCGAGCCCGCAGTTGCGGAGAGCAAGCACAAATATATAACCTTGAGAAAAGTGAATGAAATACAGAAAAACTGAAATACAAATACTAAATACACATAAAAAGAAATCAGTACTTATTAACATATGTTTGCATATTTAATTTTCAAGATATGTTATGCATATCAATAGAAACAACTTCTGTGAAAAACAAAGTAGCCGTTGCAAAACATACACAGTATGTAAAATTCAAATACAAATCATAGTATATGGTAAAAGTAATAAATGTGCAAATGTTCATAAATATGCATACATATATATTTCCACAAACGGAAATGAACGAACAAGATTATGACAATACTATCGGTCCCATGCTTGGATTCAAAAGATGCAGGTACCCTTCGACCGCTACAGAAAAACATCCATATGTCTGAATCCTATAACCGGCGAAAATGCCCAAGCAGTTACAATCAAATTTACTATTGCCGATAATTCAATGACAAAGGCATGAATTCTTTAAGACCAAAATAAGTCAGCAATGTCTCGTCCACGGACACCATTTGATTCCTATTCAACATCATACTATCTGATATCAAGTACAAAATAAACTGACAAAACTAACGCATGGCCACACGGCCTTCATTATGTTGAAACATTACAAAAGCTGACAAGCAGAACGGTTACGTAAAAAAGAACAACCGTAACATGAAACATACTTTTTTCCAAAAAGAATTGTTTCATAGACGGCTTCCAAAACATGAATTTGGAAAAGACACAAAAACTCTACAAATTAAGAACTACACATGACGGCAGCTGCCTATCCGTCATGAGGGAACAAGTTCCTAACCTAACCGACAGTTAAATATTCTTGAGCTTGTGTACTTACATGCTGTTCACGATGGTCCCAGTAGAAGAGTGAAAGCAAGGCCCACACATACACTCCGGTAAGCTTGGCCAGAGCTTAGCAATGCGCATGTGCAGGGAAGAAGAGAGGGGATAGCAAATAGTTAGTAAAGAAAAGAATCACGCGAACCGAGCCACCATCGAAGCTTACACTTGCCAACAAAGTGTAGTTAAAATTCTCACCGTGCCACCGTCGCTCGGGGAGATAGACGGTGCAATCTCCTCCCCACAAGTCTCTCTTACATATAGAACGAAGAATTCACAGAGTCTGCAACCCTAAACAGTACATATTGAAGAGGAATAAGTATTTACGTTAACACAATCTTGAAGTAAAAATCATAGTCACATGAAGAGTTTAGATTGCGAAGTATAGTTCAATAGGTACGATGAAGTCTTGAAGAAGGCGAAGAAATCATACACAGTTCGTAAAGAATCTCATCACCGGCAAATGAAGAAGATAGATGCGACACAGCATCTCAAGGTATGAGTGACGGCAACCAGCTACGTCACCACGCACAACGGGTTGCAGCTCCGGGAGGAGACAGGTGTAAAGGTTTCCGGTCTGTCGGAACACCAGCACGCATCGTAGTACGCAGACGGTTGGCAGTGGGAGCATCTTCACCACACAGAAATGTAGCTGCTCGTAGAATCTTCTTGCATCGACTCTTGATGTGGCTTGGTCACGTGGGAAAACATGAAAAGAAACAAGAAGGTGGGAGAAAGAGACAGGAATAAATTGTGAATAGAGTAGAATAGAGACTCTCAGAAAGAAGATGAAAGATAAACAAAGTAAAGATGCCAAGGAAGCGCGTTTTAGCCCAGAATAAACAATACATCAAAAGATTAAACACCAAAAAGCAAATCACAAAAAAAAAATTTAAATATACAAAACCCTACATACTCATATCAATAATTTCAGCTTCTTCCCTGGGGAGAATTATACATACTAAACATTAAACCACAACAATACCTAAAACAAAATGAGAAATTATCATACAATCTCAAACTCTTACAATAAATCTTTTTAAATGCGAAACATGGGCCTTTCTTTACTTACGCGGATTATTCAATAATTTTAATGATACTATATTTCGCCCCAAAAATTTACACACAGAAAATGGGCCAGTATACTTCGAAGTAAAGTTGCCGCTAATCTCACTCGCATCGGGCAAACAAAAGTTACGGCATAAAACCTGATCACCCACTCGAAAAGGGGGTTCAACCCTCGATTTATCCAAGTGGTCATTAACTTCAGTTTTAGCCAAAGCGAGGCGTCTTGCCACCCGATCGTACAGCTCATCCCGGTCGACATCATTCAACGGGGAAGAGGGAGCTGGAATACCCCAAACATTCAGTTAGGGATGGGAAGGATGTCGGCCCAAAAACGGAAGACATGGTTGGACACCCGACACACCTAGTAGAGTACAATTAAATCCCAAATTTATAAAATCCAGATCCTTATCCCATATGGTCTGATCTATGTTATGGAAAATGGACAAACAGGCTTTTAGGTTTTTATTAAATCTCTCCACCTGGTTACCACATGGGTAGTACAGACTTGTGGTGACGTATTTCGAAGACCATCTAAAACACATATTTTTATAACTGCCTGACGTAAAATAACGAGCATTATCAGTGACCAGAAATTCTGGAGCCCCAAAAAATTTCCAAACCAAATTTGTCAAAACATTAACAATAGTGAGGCTTTCATGTTATGGAGTGGTAACAAAAATACAAATTTAGAAAAAGTGTCTTTAAGATGCAAACGTTCCCGCTCCGGGAATGTGTAAAGGGACGAAAAATGTCTAAGTGGGCCACCTGCCAAATCATATCAGGTGGTTTACCAACGGCCGTACCAAAATTAGCTTGTTCAGGCTATTTGCACTTTTGACAGTCCTCGCAGCTATGAACATACTCAGCAAATTCTAGCTTTAATTTAGTCCAGGCAAAGGTGCCAGAAATTTTCTGGAAGGTCTTGTTAATTCCTAGGTGCCCGCCAAAATCTGAGTCGTGATAATAGCGAAAGATCAACGGACGCATAGAAATTCGCGCCAACACTTTCCGTGCACGCCCGAAAGTGCCAGTAAAATACAAAATTCCGTGCTCTTCAGCATACGGAACAGAGGCACCCTGTGCCAGCTCCTGACACACCTGTGTACACCACGCATCTTTCTTTTGCCCATCCTTAATGCCTGTAAAACATTCCGGAAAGCTTTGTAGAAAGGCACACGATTCCCTTTTTGTGTCATCCTCGATGATGAACTCAGCGGGATCAAACATCCTAGAAAACGTATCTGCCACCACATTATCGGTACCGCAAACACTATGTATTTGAAACCTGAGGTGGGAAAGACGTAAAACCCATCTACCTAATTTCCTCAGCTGACTCGGATGATTCAACACCCAGCTAAGGGCCTGATTATCTGTGTACAGGTCACATTCATCATGCTCGATATAAGAAGAAAACTTTGTGAATAAATCTTGAGTAATAACCTAATAAGCCCAGAAATCTTTGAACACCTTTAACGTTCCGTGGATGTGGAAAATTGACTATTGGTGCCACCCGCTCAGGGTCCATTAACAATTTGCCATCTGAAATAATATAGCCTAAAAACTTGACCTGTTTTTGGGCTAACTCTACCTTAGCAGGGTTAACAGTGAGCCCAACCTCTCTCAGACGTGTCAACACCCTTTTCAGGTGCTCTATATGTTCCTCAAAAGATTGACTGCAAATAATAACGTCATCGACGTAATTAAAGACAAAAATATATTTGAAGTCGGAGAGTACATGGTCCAATTCTCTACTGAGGGCTTGACTCCCAAAATTAGCTCCCATGGGAATTCGTGTGAATTCATATTGATTCCAGGGAGTACTGAATGCCGTGTATTTACGACATGAGGGGTCTAATAGACATTAATGAAAGCTATTGTTCAAATCCAGAACAGAATAATATTTTGCTTTACCTAAATGTTGCAAGGCATCCTCAACTGTAGGCAAGGGAAATGGGCCTTTAATTATTTTATGGTTCATCTTAATGTGATTAACCACTAACCGGTAACCACCATCTTTCTTCTTAACCAAGAAACTTGGTGAACAGGTCTCTGAGGTTGAAGGGGTAATGACTCCGGCTGCCAATAATTTATCTATGATTTGTCTAAAAACTTGTAATTTTAGGAGGGGCTCAATGAAAATAACGCTCCTGAACATGCAAACTATCTGTAAGAGAAAATTTATACGGGAGGACATCACGTTTCCCAATTTTAGGAGTAAGTACATCCTGAAATTCATTACGTAAATCAGCTACAGTAAAACCTCTTAATAAAGACCCCTCATGGTTCTCTAGAATAGGGTCTTTATATACAGGTGGTCTTTATAAAGGGGTTTAATTGTATAGTAAAACCCTTATTTTAAAACCCCATGGTTCGTGAGGAAAGGGTTGTTATAGAGAGGTGGTTGTTATAAAAGGGGTTGTTATAAAGAGGTTTTACTGTAGTTGGCTATCTTGCTTGGACACAGCTGTGACTTGTTCAGCTGTTAAAAAGTTACCTAGTGGGTCGAAACGTGTATACATACGCGCCTTAATGTTAGGCGCAAAACTAAAAGATAGGGTACTGACATCAAAATTTAACGTCACGCGAGCGTGACTTAAAAATTCCAATTCCAACACTACTTAGTAGTTTAATTAATTAAACACCCAAAAGGGATATGACCACGAAAATCTACCAATTTTAAAGTGAAGAGTGACATAACGGTTTAATTCCACGATTTGGCCATTAGCTAAACAAACTTGCAAACCTCATGACTTCTGAAAATGAACCTTATGTTTAGAAACTGTATCAAAAAATTTAGATCTTGTTAAACAGCGAGTAGCTCCTGTGTCAATAAGAGCTTCCACACTGTGTCCGTAAAACGTAGTTTTGATAACGCTCGTACCTGTGTTGGGCGGGCTTTTAGCATGCCGGTTAGAAATGCTGCACTTGTTCCCAACCTTCATTCGTTTCCCGGACACTTAGCACTCAAGTGTCCTGTCTTACGACAGCAAAAAACATTGCCACGAAAACAAGGGCACGGGAGGGTGTTTACATTGTTCACGAACGTGACCTCTTTCAGCATAATTCGCGCATCTGTGATTATCTGCCTCGCCGAAGCCCGCATATGACGGCCTTGAACTTGCTATATTATATGTCGTACCAGGCAACAGACCAGGTGGAGTTGCACCTGGTCGCGGCAGGTGCTCGCAGAGTGTGTCAGTGTCAGGTGTGCGCTGGTTGGTAATGGCAGATGTGCGATACTTGACTGTGTGTGGCAGATCAGTGACAGTGGCAGGGCATGTGAGAACTTGACACCAACGTGTGACACCTGCCATCCCGGCCATCTGCCAGTGCAGGACACCTGGCTTCGTTGCCCCCTCCGTCTACCAGTGCATGAAGAAGGCAGTCTGGAAGCAGCGGCCGTGATGGACAGAACGAGAGAGAGACGTGGTGTGCTTCGGGACTCTGATTCATCCAGCAAGAATCGTAACATGCGTGTGCAACTATCCGGCCCAGTGTTTAACTTTGTTTCGCCATTGGAACTTGCTCGCTTAAGGCCCTAGGGTATGGGGGTGTGGACCGCCCCATAAGTGTCCATGTAAGGTGTAATTTTCTCCAGAGCCTCCCTGCGTTTTCCGATCTGCAGCTGTTTTGACTCGCCAGGTGAGAGAGGGGCACGCCAGCACGAACAGACCACGACCCATCGAGCCTCATGTTCCCGGCTACACGGTTAACCAGGTGGCGCCCAGAGCATTCCAACGCAGCTCCGTTTCTACCTCACTCTCACCGGACACGGCGTCATGGCGCCCAACGCTTTGGCGTGAATATCGCAGTGTAAATCAAAGTTCATCCTACACAGGGAAGGACTGGAAGACGACACTTCACCACAGGATCGCCACAGTTGCATTGTTTAGCCAGCTACATTACAGCCCGCACATCAGCGACAGCAGGAAACAATACACTGAGCTAGATATAGGAACAAATCAAACCCTCGCACACAATGAGCAGGAAGGAGTGTGTTAGGTGTGGATTGCCAGCCTTCCCTGATTTACTTTTCGGAGAAGTACTGCAACAGTGCTGCACATGTGCCATGGAGAACCGGAAGGGGAACCCGAGTGTGAAAGTAGAGAAGCTTATCGACCACAGCCCGCCAAGGCAGGCCGAAGTATGTGACTCGCCAACATGTGACAGACAAGGGAAGGAGATGGCCACTTGTGTGACTTGTCGAACAAGATGCCACCGCAGATGTTCGCACGCCACGGAACTTGTCACGTTCGGTGAGGGTGTGTTCGCTTGTGCAACTTGTGTGTCATCGAGGCCCCCTCCCCCACTTCAAGGTCATACGTCTCAAGCTACAAACCTACCACCCTATCACCCCTCCCTTAGTGCTTCAACTACTGCACGTCGAGCTGTCGTGACAACCTGCCAAGAGAGTGGGGTCATAATGAAACTTCCCGAGTTCTCTGGACACATGCACAAGGACGTGGACCAGTTTCTGCAGCAGTGCGAAACATGGTGTTTACGTTACGGCGTAGTGTACGATGAGTGGGTTGATCGTGCGATTAGCAACTTGCATGGTGCCACAAAGGACTGGTGGAGAATATGGAGACATGCAAGCAGACTGTCAAGCGCGATTTTATAGTGAACGACAAAAGGACACAGAATCGACAGAGAGGTTCATAGCTACGAAAGTCTGGCTGTTCCGGCGCATCTATCCAACCACGCCGCCGGAGGACGCACTTAGCAGCATAACCCTGCGTCTGCAACTCGAACACCAACCATTTTTGGCAGAAGTGAAGGGTGAAAGTGTGGAGGGATACGTTCGTCGAGCAGTCTTCGCCGACAGGGCCGTCAATCGGCTGAGGGGACGTCCATTACAGACACTAGGATGGGCAAGCGAGGAGGCCCCCATCCCCAGAAATATGCGCGATAGCGGCACACCAGCAGCGATTGAGGCGCCGCGGTTGGCCGACCCTATGTCCGCCCCACAACTCTCGCGACAGGACATTCGACCGCCACAGTGCCACACCTGCCCAGTGAACACGTTTCACTGGCACCGAGACTGCCCTGTTAGGAATGCCACATGCCCGCCGTCGGGAAACGCCTAAGGCGGGGAGGCAGGCCTGCTGCTGACCTCCCCGCTGTCAATCGCCAGACACACCTGATCACGACCAACACAGACTCAGAGCCGTTTTTGGGACAATTAACCGTCGAGGAGGATCAGTTACTCCGCATCTCGATCAAAGTCAACAACCAAGCAACTGCTGCATTAGTTGATACTGCCGCCAGCCATACGTTCGTTGCATCCACACTCGTTGATCCATCACAGATCTGATCTGGACCCTGCGTGCTACAGCTGGCCACCAGAGGGAAGCACAGTGCCACACAGGGCGTAACCGACCTGACGATCAGGATATGCGACCAGACGTCTCAAGTCGAAGCCTTGGTCGTGGACGGCCTACGAGAGCCCGTCATGCTGGGGCAACCATGGCTGCAGCAACAAGCAGCAGTGATAGAGGTCGCGGCGAAGAGGGTCCACGTGGGAGTCGGGGAACGACGCAGGCGAAGAGGGTCCACGTGGGAGCCGGGGAACGACGCACAGTGTATGCTGTCGACCGGCGGCCGAATACCAACCAACCTACAATTCACCTGGGCGACCTGGACAACGAGGTCCCAGCCGAATACAGGACAGAGATAAAAGCTCTCTTGGATGAACGGAAAGATGTCTTTGCTTTCTCCGACCTACTTCAGACAACCATAGCAGCTGAGCACCCACAAACTGAGACACCACTCGAACAGGATAGTGACAAACACTCGCAGAGCAGATGTGACAAGACTCCGGGACTGGCATTACTTCTCCCGTTGACGCCTGGTGTCATTACACCGCCGCAGGAAGCTGAACCAATAGTGACCATGCCTAATGAGGATGAGCCGAGACTCCAACCCATTGTCCGAGAAGTGTGGGAACTGGATGCACCACTAGAGAGTACGACTTTTACCATACACATCGAGGAACCAGAAGAGTCGCCTCGATGCCAACCACTACGCCGATGCAGCAGGCAACCCCAGTTACACTCGTCCGAGCCTAGCACAAATGGCCAGCAGGAAGAAGGGGTCAACCCCAAAACCGAGGAACGAACGGAAATGCAGACGCCGAGCACCTGCCTGGTTTCGTCCTCGTGTTCGCCGCTTTCCGGAGTGGGGCGTGGCTGGTGGCCCTCAATCATTACCACCTACTGTACAGACGCCAGTGGCAGAACGTAAGGACATAAAGACACAACATCCCAGGAGATGCTGGTGTTACCAACGGCCAGCACCCCTATGTCTACTCCCTCGACCCATGCCAACAGACACCGAAGGGAGCCCTACAATCTACGACCTCGCCCACGATAGAAACAGCAGACCTGCTGTGCACCACCCACGACTCAGAAGATGACGCCGGAGACTTCGACCCACAGCAGACCCTAGTGTTCAGTCGTCGGGGGCGACACCAGCAGAAGAATACATAGCGAATGCACACACCCGCCGTGACCAGTCGTCTTCAGGAGGGGAGCATATGTCGTACCAGGCCACAGGCCAGGTGGAGTTGCACCTGGTCGCGGCAGGTGTTCGCAGAGTGTGTGTCAGTGGCAGATGTGCGCTGGTTGGTAATGGCAGATGTGCGATACTTGAGTGTGTGTGGCAGATCAGTGACAGTGGCAGGGCATGTGTGAACTTGACACCAACATGTGACACCTGCCATCCCGGTCATCTGCCAGTGCAGGACACCTGGCTTCGCCGCCCCCTCACTCTGCCAGTGCATAAAGAAGGCAGTCTGGAAGCAGCGGCCGTGATGGACAGAACGAGAGAGAGATGTGGTGTGCTTCGGGACTCTGATTCGTCCAGCAAGAATCGTAACGTGCATGTGCAACCATCCGGCCCAGTGTTTAACTTTGTTTCACCATTGGAACTTGCTTGCTTAAGGCCCTAGGGTATGGGGGTGAGGACCGCCCTATAAGTGTCCATGTAAGGTGTAGTTTTCTCCAGAGCCTCCCTGCGTTTTCCGGTCTGCAGCTGTTTTGACTCGCCAGGGGAGAGAGGGGCACGCCAGCACGAACAGACCACGACCCATCGAGCCTCGTGTTTCCGGCTACACGGTTAACCGTGTGGCGCCCAGAGCATTCCAACGCAGCTCCGTTTCTACCTCACTCTCACCGGACACGGCGTCAAACCATATGGCCTCTACTGTTACCTGTCTGACTAGTCGGGTGTTGAGCGGTAGAAAAAACCGCCTGATATTCAACAGCCGCTGCCTCGCTACCTTGAACTTCACTACCCAAAACACGTACCTCCAGTAATGACTTAGGCAGAGCGCTCAAAGTGCATAACTGTCTAGTTTGAGGAGAAAGATTTTCTGTGATTATATCCACCAGCTCTTCCTCAGTGGATTTCATGCTCAGTGCACGTTCATAGCTCGCAATTGAATCTATAAACTCGTGCATAGGCTCTTTGGGACGTTGAAACCTCAACACAAAATCGCGCTGACAGCGCCGAAGCACACGCAACGGGAATGCGAAAGCCAACACTTTTTTTTGAATGCCTCAAAATTTCCAGGACTACTGTTTATGATCTCAGTTATTAGTGTCAAAAAATAACCGCCACATTTTGTAGCCAAAGCAAGTAACAACTGTTGATCTGACCCTAATTTTAAGTCTGCTACTTTATTGACCGCCACAATAAAGTTAAAAACATGAGCGGGTTCAGTGTGAGACAACTGAGGAAGTGGATATATGGACTGAAGTAACAATTTACTGTTGAATGAGTCAACACTCACCGGGGATATTCCAGCAGCGTCATCTGTCGGGTATGACGAGGCGTCAGCAGAATCACGCACATAAGTTACTGCAATTCGTCGGAGTTGCACGAAGGTTGCCGACTCAGGATACTTTATTTTGCAATCATCCAGAAACAGCTGTAGGTCCTCCTTCGGCTGCGAGTATAGATGCGACACTTTGACAGTGGTATTCATAGTGAAACAGAAAAACAGGCAAAGTATTAGTACCAAAGCATAGCAGAAACGCAGCTTATTTGTACTAAGCCCGCAGTTGCGGAGAGCAAGCACAAATATATATCCTTGAGAAAAGTGAATGAAATACTGAAAAACTGAAATACAAATACTAAATACACATATAAAGAAATCAGTACTTATTAACATATGTTTGCATAATTTTATTTTCAAGAAATGTTATGCAAGTCAATAGAAACAACTTCCGTGAAAGACAAAATAGACGTTGCAAAACATACACAGTATATAAAATTCAAATACAATTCATAGTATATGGTAAAAATATTAAATGTAGTGCAAATGTTCATAAATATGCGTACATTATATTTCCACAAACGGAAATTAACAAACAATACTGTTTGTCCCATGCATGGGTTCAAAAGGTGCAGGTACCCTTCGACCACTACAGAAAAACTTCCGTACATCTGAATCCTCTAACCGGCAAAACTTCCGAAGCAGTTACAATCAAATTTAGTATTGCCGATAATTCAACGACAAAGGCGTGAATTCTTTAAGACCAAAATAAGTCAGCAATGTCTCTCTTGTCCACGGGCTCCATTTGATTCCTATTCAACATCATACTTTCTGATATCAAGTACAAAATAAACTGACAAAACTAACGCATGGCCACACGGCCTTCATTATGTTGAAACATTATGAAAGCTATCAAGCAGAACGGTTACGTAAAAAAGCACAACCCTAACATGAAGCATACTTATTTCCAAAAAGAATTTTTTAATAGATGGCTTCCAAAACATGAATTTAGAAAATACACAAAAACTCTTACAAATTAAGAACTACACATGACGGCAGATGCCTATCCGTCATGAGGGAACAAGTTCCTAACCTAACTGACAATTAAATACTCTGGAGCTTGTGCACTTACATGCTGTTCATGATGGTCCCAGTAGAAGAGTGAAAGCAAGGCCCACACATACACTCCGGTAAGCTTGGCCAGAGCTTAGCAATGTGCATGCGCAGGGAAGAAGAGAGGGGATAGCAAATAGTTAGTAAAGAAAAGAATCACGCGAACCGAGCCACCACCGATGCTTACACTTGCCAACAAAGTTTCGTTAAAATACTCACCGCGCCACCGTCGCTCGGGTAGATAGACGGTGCATCATATTGCATTGTATGGCATTCATCACATAAGGAAGTTATAAAAGTGTTGTACTTATTATCTGCTGTTTGCAATAGTTGAATGACAAAGACTTCAAAATGTATTATTTCTTTGCAGCCAGTTAATCAGTTATCTATGTGTACCCGAATTTTAAGTTATTGTTTTACTGAATTGGATTGCTTCTATCACGCTAGGAATTTATAGAAGTGTTGGTCTCATTGTTTCATAATACAAAACTTTGAAATGAAATGATTTCTTTTGCGCCAATAACCGTTAACTATTTGTAGCACAGTAAAAATTTGCTATTGTTTTGAAATGTATTGTTATTGCATTCAGTTGTAAGTTACAAAGGCTAATATTCTGAGTAATTAATTTATAGCTAAATAAAAAGTAAAGGGTAGGGGACCCCGGGTATTGGTTTGTGGACACTAGGGGGCAGTGATCCGAAAAGTTTGAGAACCACTGCCTTAAATTAACATGACTTTTCATAGAATTGTCGCTTCTGTCAACGTCGTCTTGTAAATCGTTTCACGCTCACCACTTTTCACATGTTAAGTATTTATCATGCCTTTCTCTTGCTTGTTAGTTAGCCGGAGGATAAAATCTGTGACTACCGATAACAGGAGTTCATAGAACACATTTCGAGCCTAACCGGAGATTGTATTTTATCCGAGCACTAACCCTTGATGGTACAGTCGGCCCTGACTGTGACATCTCGCAACAGAGTTCTAGCATGTAATTTGAGGCCATAACTCACTAAGTGTTTGTAATATCAAGTGTACCCTGACAGACTAGTTACTTATACTTGAACCGATGACAGAGCTTGTGTAACTGTTTAGGCTAAGCTCCGGTCCCATGTTTAAAGTTGGAAGGAATTTGTTGACATAATTACTTAGTTCCTTGTTTGTACATCGGCGCGGAGTGAAGACGCCAATAGTCACAGTGACTGGCGTGATGTAATATCATGTTGTCTGAAGAACGTGGTAAAGGTTGACACACATGGCTACTTAAAATCGTTGAATAGTATTGCTTGAGATCCCTACGGCCGCTAGTACCAGAGACATATACATAGCTGTCATCTCATCATGTGGCTGTATGTGAAGAGAAATAATGCAAATTTGTAACACATTCACCGCGTCACATGGGGTCGCGGTGCTCGAGGGGTCAGATTTCTCGCCTCCCACCAAGGCGATTTGGGTTTGATTCCCGGCGGGGTCGGTCCCCGGATTTTCGCATGTCGGAGTCGTGCCGGACGTTGGTCGGCGGGTTTTCTCTGGGATCTCCTGTTTACCCCGACGTTTAATTCTGGCGCTGCTCCATATTCACCTTATGACAGCGCACCAGTGCTGAAGACCTCGATGCTAAGCTCTGACCAATATCTCTCTCTCGCTCACCACACCACATGTGCTGAAACTATAACTCTTGGTCAAAGCTGTAGATATTCCTAATGTTTTTGACGTGTTTTGCCATTCATATAAGCATCATTATCTGAGCTGGAAAGAATTTTTTTGTATGCCTGAATCTTTTGGGTTTGGTTAATCGAATATCCTTAGAAAGATACCGTGGAACACATTACCCTGTGGGTCTTTACCTTCTGCGAAAGGAAATTTACAAATGTAGACCTACTTTGCGTTTGTTCTATTTATTGGTTTGTGCTTGAATAAAATATTTAGTTTACACGTTACCTTAATGGAAGGAGACAGTGGATAAGCAGAGAAACTTTCCGCATTGCCACATTTCCTTTTGTGTTGTGGTACCGCAAACAAGTTGAGTAATAAATCTCGGAGCTTTGCATGTCTTAAAATACAGTTTTTATTTAAAGAAACACATAATGTTTATAATACTTTAAACTATTTAATCACATGTGTTTAATAAATAGTTTAATACATAGACATATTTTACACTTGTTTGTGTTGCTCTATTGTAGAAATGTTTAAAACATTTATGAGCGTATCCATTGATTTTTATTTCTGTTGAATTTTCCTTCTGTATTTTGTTTTATTTTTTTCCTTAAGAGCACATCCATTGACAGCAGCAGCACCACAACGTTAGGGATGTTGTGAGATTTTTATGTACAATTATTTTGCTTATCATAGTTTGTGTGCTTACTAAGCTACCATCAATAGGGGTGAGTCTGAAATGTTTTGAAAGGTTTTTGCTTTGTTCCATTGGTGTTAATTTTTTTTTTTATAATTGAGTCAGTTTTTGCGTAAAACATTACAAGTCTAAGGTATAACTCCTGTGTTGATGTAATTTTGCTGACTTGTAATTTGCGAGATATTAAAATATTTAGGGTGTCAAAAGTCACTCCGTAATTTTGATTACTGACACTTTGCCTTATGCAGGGGTTTTTAATCTTTGTAGTCGCCTGAGTGCCAAAGTCACCCCACAGCTATTCATTTTGATACTTTGTGATAGTAATGAGCAATGACAATTTAATTAGAATATCAGTTAGGTGAATACAAGCTACATGATAAGGTGGGACAGCACTACGTATTTTACATGGGAAAATCATACTACTTTCATGACTGATAGCTCAAAGCTGAGACGTCTGACCGAAACCAAACTTTTTTGTGCCAACGACAATGTTGTTGTAAGTAGAGAAACTAATTAATTTCCAATGTAGAGCTTTAAAATTATTTTTAAAAAATCTCAAAATTGTCAACTTTTCAATATATGAAAATTATATTTTTCTATTAGTATCTCTATTGAGTTTTGTATAACTTCTTCAAATATATTCTTGTATGTATGTGTTTACGGAACCGTTTTAATGCAAACGACCAGGGAAAATTAGTTATTTAGTTCCAAGCTTTTCCGTGAGAGAGCGCACCGAAAAGATGCTCCCCCCACCACTGGCGAGCGCTTTCCCCTCCTTGGGTCGAGCCACGAAGCAGCGCCCGACTAAATTGGTGCGTAAGTTAAGTTCGCGTTCTTCCCGTCCCTCGGAATCGCCCGAAGGGAACTATGATTCAAGTGTTTGGTCAATCATCCTAGCTTATGTCATGGTTTTCAGTTTTTTTCTGGCAGTCCGAATATTCCTAGTTAGGCAGAGGTATAGTAATATCGCGACACAATATACGCAAGCAATCTACAAACTATGTGCAGACAAAGCTTACTGTGGCATTTCTCTCTTATAGTTTTTTTTTAAATGTTGCCATTGACGTTAAAAAACAAATAAAAAACTATTTTAGAACTTTGTAGATAATTTTCACATTTTCCAAAGAGGCTAGAGTAATTAATCACTAGGCCTACAACATATGTAACAGAAGTTTCTGCAAACAGCAACGAAAATAGCTGAAAACATCTTTCCCTGCTTTAAAAATAATTTCGTTTCTCACACAAATTGTGTATTTTCCTCAATCGTCTCATAATCTTTCAGTCTGGTTAACTCAATCTTCTAAGCAACCGGCTGCGCAACAGTGTCTCGAAGGCAAGTTGGTTATATTACAATAAAAAGTTGGATCACTGTTTGCCAACAACAATACTATGGCTTTTTTTTTTCGATGCGATATAAATTGTAACACTGAGTCAAGACGTTCGATCCAATCAGTCTTTCACAATTTTGTTCGCACTCCAAGTGGTTGGTATTCTGTGTATAGTGGTACCAATATCCGTTGGTGGGCAATCTTGCCCTTGTTTGTTATACCTGTAGCCGCTCATGGAAAATAAAGAAATCTCCTCAGCAGCAAAGTTTGTACAAGTCATATTGGTCGTCATAAATACAAAATTATTAATAAAAACAGTGCAGAAGCACAAATGAGACATGATATTTCATTTGTCATGATAGTGACAATATTATATTCTATACAATATTGTTACCCAATTAATAAGCATGTAATTTAATGTCTCCCACCAATTATTCTACTCAGAATAAAAATTACATTTAACTTAATAAATACTGCGTGTTTACTTATTTATTTTAACACGAGCGAAATTCAGTACCAGGGCCATTTTACAATTTGTCATGCATATTGCGGACTACATTCAGTCATAAAAACACAATTATTAGAACAAGAAATAAGATACAGAAAAAAAACTTATGTGCTAAACTAAATAAGTTATTAATAAAAAATTAAACTACGTCTGTTTTACAAAAAAAAAATTGAAGAGTTTACAAATAGTGAGAAATTTTACATGTGCTGAATTAGTCTCCTGTCATTTTTATATGATTGTTTCAGTCCTTTTTAATTCTTTTGTTTCATTTTAACCTGTATGTAGGAACTCTTTGTACTTTTTTTTTTCTGTACACTTAATGATCCAGTTTTTTTAAGTTGGTGGGTAACTCGTTCCAGACAAGACTGGCTATGTAGCTGAATGATCGCTTAAATGCTGTACTAATGTGACTTGGTATTTGGGAGTTCATTTTATGGCTGGTGTACGAATGGATAGAGTTTAACTGTAGTAGTTTATGTTAAGAATTTTGGTGTGTTTTGTGGAAAATTGATTTGAGTTGTTTGGTATAGTTAAATTGTTGTCTGTTTTCATTTTTCAGTCAGCCGTGTTAAGTAATGGTTCTGTGACGTGGTCCTTTCGTTTTAGTTTATAAACATACCTTACACATGCATTCTGAAGTTTTTGGACCCTGTATTGCAAAGAATTGTCTATGCTACAGAAAATGCCACAGCAGTAGTTAATGGAGGATAAAACAGTACTATCACAAAGCTTGAGTTACAGAGAAGGTGGAAGAATTCGTTTAAAATTTTTAAGGTACTTAAGTTCGTAGTAGCCGGTTTGAAGGAGAGAAGAGAAATGTTTGTTCCAAGAGAGATTTTGATCAAAAACAATTCCAAGGTTACGATAATTTTTGCATTTGGGAATTACAGCTCCATTAATTTGTTTGCGGTTTAGTTGGCAGAAATGTTCTAAATCTATGTGTGGAAGTAAGGTGCTCGTGTTGCATTTTTATTTAGATCGAACTGCTATTACGAAAAATGAACACTTTACGTCAACAATACATTTGAGCTCAACGATGAGTTGTTTTTTTTTTATTTATTGCAATGTTTATGATGTTCACAAAAATAATAAAGACACCAGAGACTTGGTTGCAATTAAAATAATACTTGCTGTGAAATACAGTTTTATTTTACAAAATGAAAGTCCACACATACTATCTCAAGACTTAAATGGAATGGTGTGAAATACAAAAGTAAATAATATATACTGTACGGACGATAATTATGCTTGCTTAACTGTACAATACATCCAGCTGGAAATAAAAATGCTGCTGCAGTAGCGCAGGAACATTACACTACACCATCAAAGAGCAACGGCATGACGGAAGACCTGGATTTTTCTGTAAAAACATCTGAAAAGGTAACACAGTACAGATCTAAAGAGACATTCAAGAAAATTACAGAAGAAATGCTCAAAGAAGTTGTTTTTAGGTTTCTGTTGTGAGGATAAGTTTCAAGGACCAAATGCACGACAAGACATGGACACTGTAGAATATGAGAAAGCTCACTATTTCTTGATTATTTGAGAAGTGGAGAACAAAGAAGAACTTTAGAAACAATGCCAGTATGTCAGTGTGAGAGTGGCGTGTGGTTGAAAGAACGCATTTTGGATCAATTTGCAAACGCAGCAAAACAACAGAATGTGGCTCTCTAGTGACAATTATTTTGTACGGGAAATCTCTACAAAATGAAACTATCAAATATGGATGAGAAAACAAGAAAGCAGCATATGAAGAATTTCAGAGTAATTAATTATTAGTCCATGTGGTCTCTTTGCCGATGAAAAACTATAATTTTTGGAAGTTTTTCCGTGTGGTATGGTAGACGTAAAATGCCAGTTTTCTTCAGCAGACTTACATCTGGAAAATGCAAAAACTCACATAAAGATATAATCATTTAAGTGCTTAAATGGCAAAATTAAAGCTCAGTAAAAATAACTGTCAATTCTTTCATGTCCTGGGGCCACGGTAGCCGAATGGTCAGACCATTCGCCTGCACCAAGGCAATCCGGGTTCGATTCCCTGGCGGGGTCGATCCCCAGATTTCTGCATGTGGGAACCGCGCCGGACGATGCCACTGGTCGGCGGGTTTTCTCGGGAACTTCCTGCTCCTTACTCACCTCATGTCACCCCTCACCAGCACTGAATTGCTAGGCCATCAAAAACTTGCTATAGATGTGAAGTTATATTTTAAAAACTATGTATGAAGACAGTTTGATCAAATAGTCGAATAGCTATTACACTGTAAACATTTTTGCGGAAGTTTTAGCCTTGTAGGTGCCAATGTAAACAATTAATGAGCGAACAGACATATTTTCTTTTTAAAAATGGCTGAAATGGTGATGTTATGTAATAGCGATTATGTGCGGGGGTGAATTTTTTAGGGTGGTACAGATTTTAATTTTAACCGAGCAATGATGAAGACTTTGTGCTATGTTGTGTGAAACTATTTTTAGTTAGTAATTTATCTTTCAAATTTATACATTTAATGCTCGGTGAGTTATAGCTACAGTTTTAAAAATGAAACGATCGTTTCATTATTGTATTTTCATGTTTGTTGGACATACTCGTACTGCACTCAATTCAATTATAAATAATGGACCTACTCATACTGCACTCAATTCAACTATAAATAAGTATCATATGCGTCGAAGTATGCTGATAAATCTTTAGTTAACTTTAAAGCCTATAGCACACTACAAACTTGAGAAGTTTAGTACAGATTTGACTATTTAATAATTCCTGATATTTATGCTAAAAACAAATTATCATGACCGATTTTGGTTTATGTTAATGTTTTGCCCTACATGTTTTCCTATGGTTATAAATCCATGTCGGAAACTGACTAGGGCACGTCGCGTGCATCGCTCCATCTGCCAGGCCAGGGCTCGGATACAGGCACAGTAGAAATGCTATTGTCTGTCATTCGCTACCCCAGCCTGACCTTGCGCGGGTGTTCTCGCACCAGAAGGTTGCACGTATTTTGACCTGCAGTGTAAATGGCCTGGAGCAGGTAGACACGTAGATCATTCCCTCGTTCCTTTCTGTTATGAAGACCGGTTTGTGGGGGTAAACTACTGCACCGTCCTCCGGCCGCTCAGGACAGTATGTAGTGGGGATAGCTCCGACAACGTGTTTTCCACTTCCCCTTACTCCCCTTCAACTCTCTTGACAGTACCTCTGCGACAGTCTTTGCACTTCATCCCAGATGTCCCGCCTTAAATATTTTGAATTTACACACCAAATACTTAGTGGTTGGAATCTAGTTTAATAACACAAAACAAACTGATTGGTTTAACATGTTTTAAGATCTAAAATATATACATATTAATGTAGTTTTCTTCAGAATACTGACTTGTGGAGAAAAATGGCATGCAAGGTTATTTCCTGTAGCTGCACAGCCGCAGCCGTAGCAGCAAGCTGCCACTGTCCAGCACCACGTGCATACACCAGGCCGCCAGGGTGCGGAGGCAAGCGGCAAGCCACGGGCAGGTACCAGGGCAGAGGATTAGTGGCAGCCGCCCGACGTGCTACAGGGGCTACTCGCACCTGACCTTCAGTAGCCTGGGCAGAGTAAAATGAGATCCCGACCAGTGCGAACGGCAAGGCAATACGATCGTCAACTCCAGTGTGTAACAGACTGTCATCACGGACGTGTGTGTTATTCTGCATGTATGCACATCACATAATAAACCGCCCTGGTTAACAATTTGTTTTCTATTAATTTCCCGACTTGCCACTTGGTCCTTTTATATGGTCTCCCCCTTCAGGTGGAACTCAGCATGATCTGGCAAGTCGGACCGCGGAAAACAGTGCGCGTTGCCATGCTCGTGTGGAAGGCGTGTGCTCTCAGGAGAAACGTCATGTCACTCCGAGCTTTGTGCCACGCCCCACTCCTTTCGCCTCTACCGACCTGCTGTGTAGCTTGCGCAGCTCCCGGCCTGCCGCGCAACATCCATCACTCGTGCCGCCCCCGACCTGCTGCGCTACGTTCGTCACTCATGCCGCCCCCAGCCTGTCGCGTTACATAAGTCGCTCCCACCGGCGCCCGTCTGTCTCTGGTCCGCCGCGCTGTCTCCCACATTGCACATATACATACGCTTCTCCAGGCTACCTGCTTTGTGCTTAGTTCCCGTGCCGCGTAGTATTGCGCTGAGAAGTAGTGTGTGTAAGGACTTTCCAGGCCACAAAGCAAACGTGCGTCAGAGTACCGCTAAGCAACACATGCTGCATCTTAACAGGGTGTCGAGGGCTCTTAAGGTTGAGTTATAGCTGGAATCCCGGATAGTTCACAACCAGCAGTACATCAAAACACCATGTCAGGTTCCAATAATCACGAAAAATAATTGTACGGTTTTAATGATTCAAGTTTCATGTTAGGGACGAAACTCTTTTGATAAACCTTACAAAATATCATTTGCACAGCAAAATAATTTAATATAAATTTATTATATAAACTTTCGAAAAATGTTTTAAATTGGTTGATTTCTAAAACTTTTCCATGAATTCTGGTTTCCTAATTAAAATGTTGCAACCGGCTTTATTTTGCGAGATAAAGTAAATCTTTATCTAGGGTTGTTACGAGTTTGAGTAGAATCGGATAATAAAAAGTTTATTTTAAAAAAATTACCACGGGTACTTACATTTTAGGAAAAAAGTTACAATTTTATGACATGCATAAATTTTTTTCATCGAACACAATGAAAAACATTTCAAACCTAGACACTTAACAGAATTTCAAAATGCAGTTGGTTTCATCAAGCTAACTTTAGTAGTTTGCTTAAAGTGATAAAAATAAAAAAATAGTCATAAATATGGTCTAGGATGTGCTGCTTTTGCTGGATAGTGGCAAGTGTTGAAACTACTCACAGTGACTACCTGCTGTGAAGGGAAATGAATCCATTATGATAATTGTGTTGTTCAAGATTTCACCTATACATTTAGGACTGAATTGACTCGAGAGAAATGAATGAATACCTAGAAGCAGTATTGCGCCGAGCGAATATGTCTCCGCGCTTATTAAATTTTAGAACAGATAAAAATGATAAGTGGGACATTGTTACAGATTAAACTTTGATATAAACACTCAAAAAATTTAATGGAAATTGCAGTGATGGTCCGATCGGGATTCGAACCTGTGTCACCTTGAAAGCAAGTTCAGTAGGCCTATATTACATGTGCGCCAATTTGCTCGGCATAGAGCTCCAAACAACTTTCATGTAAAGCCGTGCTAGTTTATGTTCTCATTTAGTCACATTCTGTTATAAACTGAGGGACAGATACATGACTACAGTTACTGATATGTTTGCACTAGTTTACATTACCTACATGTGACAGAAATATCACCCATGATTATGAGTTCGATGAGAAATGAAAAATAAAATAGTGAATTTAGATTTTACGGGATAACTTATGTTATGGAAAATCGTGAAAATTGTTTGCGTAGTATACCCTCCAAGACACTTAACATTTTATGACGTTCAGAGGCACAGTGACTTATTTACAGACGAATCACGGACGTTCTTCGTTAGAGCAGTGGTTTTCTCGTTAGCCGAGCTAAATGGGGTGAACATCTTCGAACACAAGCGAGTACCAACAGCAAAAACAAAATGTCATTTATGTACGCATTACATTGTAGCCTAGCAAACAGTCAACTTTACCAGCGATACACCATCATCTCTACTTAAGAGCTGTAAAATTGGCGTTCAAGCTGTGTTGGCCCGGGCGTTTGACTATGGTTCCGAAAGTCCAAAGAGTCTAGAGATGATCTTGATATATTCGTAGTAGGCCTCGTGGAAAACTACCAAAACGTTAAAAATCATAAGTTTCAGTGTTTAAAATTAGTGTTGCATGTTACTTCGGGCGCGGATAAAGGAAGAAATTTTGAAGAGAGGCAAAGTTTTTTTTAATGTTTTTTCCCCGAATTTTAGGTTAGCGGCCTAGGGGTCCTTTCACTTGCAGAGTCGTGAAATAATGAATCTACTTGTTATTTGTAAGGCTATTTTCTTATTTGTAAGGCTATTTTCATGATAATAATACAGGAAGTATATTTGATTTTGCCTAAAATGGAACACTGCTCTGTGAACGTTTTATATTCGCTTGGAAGCTAATTAATTATCTCTAATGTATACGTAGAGAGTTACAGGCAGGAATGGGGATAACATGGTTTATTTTCTTTATTTAACTTATTGAAACTATTTTGTTGAAATTTAAGCATGGATTTTATTATAGAATTACAACTTATATGGAAAATTTAACTTAGTCACAAATAAATTTGTTTCAAGGATAGTTCATCTGATTACGTAATTTAAATTGTATACATTTCCGAAAATACAGTTGCGATTTTTTGAGCATGTAAGAGTAAAGACATAATTAACATTAAAACAGACAAAGCAAATATTTTGACTGATGAAATGTGTTCATAAATTATGTATGTATTGACACTTGTTTTTATAAATAAAAAAAACTACTCACAGAAAAATATTTAAAACACATTGTAGCAGCCGGAACAAGGATATAAAATGACAAGGAGCATGAAATTCACAGCTTTATATAAGTAGATATTGTAGACTATAAATAAAATAAGTATCAGTTTCTTAATATTTACTAGCTCATTAATATTGTCGCAATGCAGGCGTGTAATGGAACAATAAACATCATCATCATGTAACATGTGCATTTATTTTATTAAAAAAAACCTGATTATATACTACTGCATTCTTTAAAAATCATAATTTGATGTACATTTTCCAACAATTACAATATGTGCTTAACTTTTTTTCATGTCACCTTCCCCAAGGAAAACAGCTGTTTTGGTGAAGTTTTAAACTTTAAATTAGGTAACGGGATGATGACGATACTTTGGCATTCGTATCTACATGCCGTAAATCATTTGTGTGGGATCAGATTTTGAAATAGGTTACTAACAATTTGTTATCAAACTCTATAGGGTGCCGGCCATCATCCTGGTATCCTTTTCGAAGTCAAAAAGTTTGTAAAAGATTCTTTAAGCGTAGAACATACGTTTCAGAGCAATATTAGTACAGGAGAAGTCTGGTGTCGTATTACAAAAACACGCTGCCAATAACCTCAGCAGACGTGCACGTGAGTCACTGAAACAAAGTGGGGCAGAAATCTTTTCGCGACAAAATCGTGGCTCTAACTATAACACACCCCCTGATTTACCTCTCAATGCATTACGTTGCATAGATAAGTATTAATGTCCAAATGGTTGATTGCTCTTGATAATGTACGGTTATGCTGTATACCTTTGTAGTTACGGTTTGTAAAATGTAAAGTCAGATCGACCAACTTTCATGTAAGGCTAGCAGAGTTCTACTGTCTTTGCACTCTTGGAAGGGAACTCACAGTTTATGTAAAACGAACATGACAGATAAATAAATTGTTCTATTACTACTGAATGAGTACAATGGCAGTTATAAGTGACTAGAATTAAATTTCTGAAATAATAAATCCAGAAAGTGAAATATTTTTGTCAAACGTGTTTTATAATGCAAATTTGGATTCAATTATATTTACATGCCGCAGAAATAGTTCAGCAGAAGCTCTCGGATGAATAAGTTCAACATTTCTATATTTTGGGTAGGAAGTTAAATTGGGGCAGCTAGAAATGTGTCTGAAAGTCTTTTGGAAACCAAAAAAACTGTTATTGAAATATGTAAGTTCTAGACAAATTAACGTAATGATATTGGTCTTTTGTATTTTTGATAAATAGTCACTTTCCTGGCGCCAGACTGGGTGTGTGGCGACCACGTTTAGATGACGTAGTATAAGCGATAAATATGTTACAGTTAGTGACGAAGGATATTTGTGTCAAAAGTCTACACTTACGTAAGTTAAGGGATATTTAAAAAGTTTTCAACAGCTAACTGCACCAAGAAAAACTGAAATTAATTTAGACTTTAAGATTCTAGATTGACTCTCAATAATTGCTGAACATTGACCTTCAGTTACGAATATTTTTTAATGATCGTAATGTAGGTGAACAATTTTGACATTGTTGGAAAAAGTAATTTTAGATTATAGAAAAATAAGAAAAAAAAGCAAAATATTAAATATAACAGCATTCCTACTGAGCAACACTACTTATGATCTGTACATCATGTAGTCTGTGCACATCAATAACATTTTTATACTAGCCTCTAACAACAGTATGGACAACGTTCTACTTTTTTTGGGTAGCATTTTAACTTGTACATGCTGTAGTGGGGCCTCGTCTACGTTTACGTCGCTTGTTGTTTGTTCTATATACAGGACACTCCCGATTATCCGTGGTATTGGGTGGCGCGGCAACCGCGGATAACGAAAATCGCGGATAATCCTCAAAAATGTTGAAAATGGAAGAGAACAAAAGAGAAAACAAGTACGTACGTATATAACATGAAAAATCAGTTTATTTAATACAGTATTACCATACAGTAAGACGTAAAATAATCTCACCTCTTAAAAAAGTCAGTCTTACACCCTCTTAAAAAAGTCAGTCACTTGTTTTTGTTTCTTGCTTTGGATACATTTTTTCTTG
>PNEQ01112846.1:0-31632 GCA_003012365.1 Medauroidea extradentata
TGGTACACACGTACAATATCCACAACTAACTTGGTACACACGTACAATATCCACAACTAACTTGGTACACACGTACAATATCCACAACTAACTTGGTACACACGTACAATATCCACAACTAACTTGGTACACACGTACAATATCCACAACTAACTTGGTACACACGTACAATATCCACAACTAACTTCACTTTTGTGTATTTTGTTCATCTTGTTTTCAAATATTTTAATTAGCGGCTATTTTTGCAGATTTGGCATAATATGATGTATCTGTGGAAATATTTTTCAGGACTTCATGAAAATTTGTACACGTGTACAACGTATAGAGCATATTTGACTGTTGTGTATTTCATTCTGCTTGTGTTAAAATTTTGGTATGGCTGGACAATATAATTTTGTTAGCACACTATGGCATATTTGAGTAAATATTATTTCGAATTTAATTAAACTTAGTATATTACATAGAAGCGGACTTCACGTTTGTGTCTTTCCATTATCCTGTGTTATATTTTTAAAAAGGTGGGCATTTTTATATTTTAAGCATAGTATGCCATATCTGAAGAAATGTTTTTCTCCGAATTTTATTACATTTCTTTATATGCTAAGCATACTATACTTTTGTGTAATTCGATCACATTAAAATTATGTTTCTAATTAGCGGCAATTTTTAATTGCTTGCATGTTTTGATTTATATGAGGAAATATATATATATATTTTTTTCGGAATTTTATCGAACATGGTACACATTTACTAAATACACGTCTGACTGGACTTTGCGTATTTTGTTCATATTTTCATTAAGGTGGCGATTTTTCTATTTTATTTACTTTTAGCATAATATAACATTTCAGAAAAATATTATTTTCAGAACTTCTTTAAAATGGGCACACATATTCCTTACTTGACTCGACTTCTGTGTATTTCGTTCATCGAGTGTTTATACTTTTATAACGTCGGCCATTATTTATTTTAATCATAATATGATATATCTCAGGAAACATTATTGTATTTAACATTGTGACTTGGCTTTTACGTTATTGTTCAACCCTGTTCTTATTTTCTATACGTTGTTTATTTGACAATATTAGAATTACATGAGATATATGAGGAACTACTCGGTACTCATATAGTTTCTGTCATTTTTATATTATATGAATGGTGAAAATTTAAACTGTTTTAGAGCACACGAGATATTCGAATAACCATTCTTTAAAGTTTCATAAAAATCGGTACACGTATAATTATAAGAAAAGTCACGCAACTTTTATGCATTTTTTTTTCTCTCGCTGTGATAAAAATATAAAGTGGCGGGATATTAATTAAAAGTTTATCACATGAGATATCTAAAATAACAAACAGAATTTCATCTAACACCATATGCACGTTTGGAACAAAATACAGCGACTTGTTAGTTTAATGTATTTTGTTTAAAATGTATGTTGTTTAAAAAAAATTGTGTTTCTATCTTCTCTTACGACTTGAAGTATCTGAGGACCATTTTACAAAGTTCCTTCAGACTCTGTTAATGTTTAGCACTAAGTAAGGTAATATGATTTTAAAGTTGTTGGGTCATGTTATATTACGTAATATATACTACCCAATTTCGAAGATTTCATGACATGAACATATGATTTCTAACACGTATGTGTCAAGAACCGCAGGACAAATATATCGCCAATTTAATGTTAATAAACTTTATTTTCAAACGTTTTTATTGTTCTAGGTCCACCAAGTTTGAATATAGCAGAAGAATGAGCTAAATTATTGTACTTATATATTCGTAGACATACGTACACGATTTAATTTGATTTGCACCCACTCTGAGGAAAGTAGGCTTATCAGTTATTCTGGTTTCTTCTTAATTTTTATTTTACTATGCAAAATTATATGACAGGTCAACGTTCAAGGTTGTTCTTGAAGTAATCGTCCTACTAAGGTTTTTGAACAGCTTACTTTTTGAATATACTAAGTAATATGGAAGTTAATAGGCATATTCAAGATTTTTTTCCATGAGTATAAGCATATTTGCTCTGGAAGAAAAGTGTTGTTTTAGTTACGACAGGCTACTTCTGTTAAAATAGTGACAATATTCCTGTTTGATTGTCGGTATTATTCCGTATGTCTCTACAACAATATGTTGTGTAGAGTTAACAATATGTTCCCTACAGGAAAGACGCTCGTTTCTCCTTTTACAAGACAAATTGCTGTGTCATAAATCCAGTTAGAATCGCCAATAAAACTGGATTGTTCTATACAATTTAACAGAAAATTATTTTAATTACAACAATATTGTATTTTCAGACATAAAGCATTCAACCAATACAATTATACAAATCCATTTCAGGTAGGCATGGTTGTAGAAGTTAGTAATTTCTGATTATTACGATATTTAATTACCTCACACGATAAATTAAATTATCCTACATATAATTAATGTTAGGTTTAATCACAAAACTAAAATACATTCTCAGTACAATACAAAAAATTTTGATTATTATAATAACGTAAACAGGAAGTTACGAATAGCGTGATACGTTCATATTTATTTTTCTAATGTACATTAAGATTTTGCTAATTTTGTTTGTATGCATTAAGCAATTTTTTTCATTAAAAGAAATGCAGACTACAATATGCAAAAATTAGAGAACTTAATCGTTTTTTTCACTATACGTGCATGGGCTAAACTGAGTTTCTGATTCATAATTATTAAGATATTTATCACAATCTCATAAAACCCAGTGGCCATACTAGTACTAACAAATGTCATGTTTTTTAACAATACGTTTTATTCACAATAACATTAAGGCTCATATTTCTGATGAAAAAATTATTCATAAACTAAATTAGTATATTCAAACTACCGTGGATGCTATCGGCGAGTACTTTATGCAAGCACGAGATTTACTTATTCACATGAAGAATTTCGTCAGTCTTCCAAATGCGTCTCGTATTCATATATTTCGATTTCTAACCGCATGTTACTTGGTTTTTTTATTTTATTTGTTATTATTTTCATTTATTATCTGTTTGTTCCTTGTTTCTATTTGACCCGATTCCATTTTGGAATTTCTTGTTGCGTATGTATCTTGCTGACTAAAGAATACTCTTCTTATATTATGGTTTTCTTTTATTTGTTTAGTTTTCTTTGACAGTCATTCAATTTGCAATGGAGTACGTCCAAGAAACTGAATCCAGTCAAATTATTTTATGAATATGCATTTTTGGAATTATGTCAAAGAAATCACGGGTTAGTATAGATTCAAAATATGATAATTGTTTTATAGATTATGATACATACATTTCAAATGTAAACTCATAACATAATACTTTTGTTAAAAATTAAGAGTAAAAATATGATACTTTTGCTTTAAAAACAGATGTTGATACATGTGTTTCTGATTTAAAAAATAAACTAAGTAAAAATTTTGATTTTGAAACTAAATATATTTCTATTCACTGCCGTAGACTTGTAAGTGTTACTGATCATATTGATAAAATTGATGCAGCTAATAAGAAAATTTTAGATAAAGAACTAAATGATACTAAAATAACAACTGATAGAAAAATAAATGATAAATTACAAAATTTTGATAAAGAGTTAAGTGATAAATTACCCGAAATTAAATTAACGGTTGATACAGAAATAGATAGTAAATAAGAACCTTTATATAACAAATTAAATAATAAATCACAACAATCTAAAGAAACAATTGATACAGAAATAACTAAAAATTAAAGAATTTGAATCAATCACTTATAATTTATTTTGATACACTAATAAAAACGAAATTTACAAACACTACAAATGGTTTTAAGAACGAAATAGCACATAAATTACAAAATTATGATGCACTTGTAAAATATGATTGCATTCAAAGAATTGTAATTGACATTATTAATTTAGTTGGAAAATGTAATTCGAAATATGAGATAATAACCAACCTGAATACGATTTTATGATGAATGGACAAGTAGATGAGATGATAGTGAAACCATATGTCTATAAAATAATATCCAATAATATCAAAATTAAAAAAACTACGTGTATATTCCTTTTGGTGTATTGGTTGGTGAAGAAATATGTTTTATAATATCAAAATAATAGAACATAATATATGGTACAATTGTGTTAATTGATATTTTTAAGTATAAATATTTTCTAATACAATCATATAAATTAAATAATGGATATATTTGGAAATATTTTAAAAAGTATTGGGCTAAAGAACGTAGATGGGTTGAAGATCAAATTAAAATGTATATAACACTTCCACAGTTCAATGATTTTGTAACAACTTTAACAAGACATAAGCAATCATTGGGTAAAGTTTTACTTCCATGCCTAGAACAAGATAATAATGTAGATATTGAAGATAACATACTAAGAAATGTATGTAATACATTCGTGCCATATGATCTAACAGAATAAATATAATAATTCAGTCGGAAAATAAAGTGATAAAGAAAAAATTGTGTACTTGGGTAGTAATCAAAATTGATACATCCTTGTGATGAATGGGGTAGTGAAATAAATAAGACTTAAACCAAATTTTCACAAACAAATTATTGAATAATATCACACTGTTATTAATCTTGAATCTTGGCTTCCTAAATTTGTAAATAAGTAGTTTCTTTTAAATGGTTCGATGTTAAAAAAGATAATAAGATATGTTTTAAAATTCCAAAAAAAAAAAAAAGTAATAATGTATCAAATAATACTACTGTTATAATTGAAATGATAATGTCATATAAATATCTCCTGTAAATATTCTAAATATGGAGTTAGAGCTATTAAAAGTTTGCAGAACGTATGTTATTTTTCTCAGTTAAAATAATAATGCATGCTATAAATAGTGTTCATGTAATATCATATTGGGACCCTGTTTCCAAAGTTTCAAATACTATAACGCTAAATGAATAGAATGGATAAGAGTAAATATATATCTTTGCAATAGAGATAGAACAAAAAGTAGGACATGCTGGTTCTATACCTTCTAAGTTGAATATTTCTATTTCCTGTGTACTGTAATGTAAAATGAATGGAGTTAGTATAGACTAATCACAAATCTAAAAAAAAAATGAGTTTGAACAACATTGTTCTATAGCAGCGATATCTTGATTATCTAATATAACATAATTATAAAAAACACACCACAATCGGTACAACAATGATCAACATCAACCATTTCTTCATTTGATGAGGAAAACTATGCTACTGGTTCATAAATTAATTTAATTGCTGCATCAGTATCTTCTCTTAAAGCAATATATGTTGGTTTATTTAAATGTATTGAACAAACCTATAAAGTACCAAAATTTAACCGCCCAGGGGCATATATAAAATTATCTAACACACACGTGGTGTTGCTGCTATTAGATGTGCCTGAAATCAAGAAACGAAAGTTTTCAAGGTAATAACTCTCCATGAAGTTTTTTTTAATAATGTAGTCAGGAATTCTTACTTTTATATCCCAATCTATCTCTCTAGGTTTGGTATTCACTTTATTAATAAAATAATATTTTTATATAATTGAATGAAGTATTTAAGTTAATGGGTATGAAATCAATCTTAATTAAAAGGCTTCATTATCCTTTACAAACAGAAGAAATATTCAGTTTTACACAACATATTAAGACCTAACATTACACAGGACGATGATAAGCTATATTTTGTAAAACAAATTGGGGTAGAAAATGTAGTCAGAATTCGTGTTGGTCAACATTATGTAGGAGATCTCGGAAAAAACTATAAAATCTATTTCTCAATTTAAGAAAATGTTAGTTGATACCAAAGAAAACAGTAGTATATCAATCAAATCAGATAAGATAACAGAGTAAAAATAAAATATTTTTACGTTCTGTTGTTTGAGAAATCAGATTCTATTTGTAAAATTTAGGTTTTACACAAAATAAAGTCTTAGAAAAAAATAAGCTTCATCGGACTGATACAATTCCTAAAATTACTCCATATGAAACAATTAATATGCTTTGAAATTTGGCTAATGGCATGGTTCTGAAACATGAGAGAGACTAGTATTATTGCTTAAATTAAGTCTAGTGTTTCTTTTGGCGATATAATTTATTAAGAAACCAAATTATCCATTAATTTTCCAATACAAAGAGATAAATTTAAAAATATTTCTTTAGTAATAATATATGAGAAGGATAAATTATTTTACTTTGATTCTTCTGAAATAACTGTAATATTAGAAATGAAACCATATTTTTATATTGTGCCCAATATGGTTGTATTTAATGCTTAGAGAACGTATAGAACACTTATCTCCACACTCTGCGCACAACAGGAAGCGAGGCGATAACTTCACACGCTAGTTTTCCTCGTCTTATAGTTTTGGCCTCGTTGAACCTACTATTAACTAGCGTACTTCATTTCCAGAGGCGACGCCAGATATCGTGCCAATGCAGTTTTTCCTCAAACTCCCGACAAAGTTACAATGTAGAATTGGTGACGAACTAGTGTTTAGATTTCTAGAAACTTTTTCGCTTGAATTAATGAAAAATAAATTTGTTTTTGTATTTATTTTTGTGTAGCAGAAAATTAAAAAAATTACATCTTTGATCATAATTTTAATGATATCAAATGTAATTTGTAAATTTTATATTAGTTATTGTGTACGTTACCACTAAAGTTGATGATTTTTATTAGAAGTATGTATACAATACTTTAAACGTACATTAAATAGGAAAATAGTCAATCGGCCGTGATTCCTGTACACGAGTGGCCTTGATGCACATGTCAAAACTGTCTGTGGATAATGACGTCGGTATTTTCCAATATAATGTATTATAATACAGTATAATAAATAATGAAGATATTATCTTCAATTATTTCATCTCCTCACCTTTCTTCAGGTGTGTCAATATGCCAAATATCGTATCGCTCCTGAGATGAGCAGAAAGAACTCGGGCAGAACATTCTAAGTAAATGGACGTGACACATCATGGATATTCTAAAGAACTGATAAAATGGAAATATGAGCAGGTATTTTGCCTTTTATATTCAGTTTATATACTAACTAATGTTATTTTTACTATGCAAATAAATATAGTTAATATTAATATTTCTATAAAAGGTGTATTGCAAGGTTTAGAAATAGAATCGTCAAATAATACATCGAATTTGGTAGAGTGTACATAAACTTTTATTTAGACTGTTGTACTCGTCCTATGGATACTCAATTTGTAGATATCATGTAATCACTCAATGTTAGAATTTATGAAATTGTATTATTTTTTTTAATTTAGTAAATTGGACAGGCGTTGGAAAATTTTGGTAGTCATTATATTGGTTATAATTTTTATTTTCTTATTTTTTTTTTTGTTCGAGATGAAAAAGGTTATTTCAATATTACAATAGTAGTTTATAAAAACGACATGAAATAAAATATTTTGGAAGATGTATAGTTTGAATTATTTGACATGGGTTAATTTCATAGATTTGTTGTTTTAAATACTTACGAAAATATTCACGAGATTGAAATAGAATTTCATTATAGAAATAGTCATTGGACATTTACAATTATTTAAAAATAATTTGTTTGTATACCAATTTTTTAATTTTTTTTTCATTTACACTCCTTAAATTTTAACTACATGTTTTATCTCCATTTTAATGGTGATTTCGTAAAAATGTCTTGGTAAGGAAACTGTGAAGAAATTGTCTTAATATTTTGATAATTCTTGGGAATATTTTTGGAGCAATTCTGAACACTAAAAATGGTCACTGTGTTCGAACATACAAACATACTCTACTATCTCATGCACGGAGGATGTACTTCATTTCGCCTTGGCTCACGTGAGATGGTCAGCTGTTCCCGTTCCCCTGAGATAAGCTAGTGCATTGTTGCCACGTCGAAAATGTCGTACATGGCAGTATGCTTCATACCGCGTACCAACCTTCTTTCTCAGTGCAGCAAATATTTCTAGAGAACATAGTTTCCTACCAAGAGTCTGTATATGTAGAGCCTCAAAAGTGCGAGCAGTAATGTACAGTATGTAGACAACTTGAACTGGCAGACATCCCAACAGAAAGCTTTGTTAGGACATTAGCTGCAAGTTAATAAAATATTAATCTGGTTTTCAAATGTTGTGTTTAAAATATATTTTCTGTTACTATTTTCATAATTATAGTAAATAGCGCAAATGTGCTGCCAAAATGTTTTTACAAGTCGTTATATGAATTTCAGGACAAATTTATTTGAAACTAAGCATTTTAAATAAAATGTTGGTACAAATACCATTAAAATTCCGTGTCATTAAAAATATATTATTTTACGTAGTAGAGAGTTTAACATGTTAGACCTAGGCGGAAGACGACATGACAACAAGCCATTGGAGAATTTTTTGTTGTGTTAGGAATCGAATCACAACATAAACTTAAAATGACATTGTGAACTTTGTAGTATCTGACGAAAATATGAAACAATACATTATAGCCACGTTATGAAGCACTGTCTCTCTGTATGTATGCGCCAGTGGCTCACAGGCGGACTGGCAAGGAATAACTGAGAAACGCAGCTAATGTCTCGCTGTTCTTAAGTTCAAGGCGCTGAATTTACCTGCAGTGTTTCGGTCGTAATGTTTGAACTACGTGGTACCATTTTATATTTGAGAATTCGCAGTGAAGTATGACCTTGGAATAGTTTTATATCAACGTGGTTGCTACATTTTGTAGCATTAGCCGTTTTCAGCTATCGGAAAGTCTCGTAGATATGTTTGTAACGCGTATGATGTTTTTCAAGTACACAACTGATCCAACAAATGCTTCTTTGAAGTGTGGTTTCTTTTAGTAAAAGACTTCACTGGTAACACGAATGATACTTTCGCATAGTAAGTGTATTTCTGAACCACTACATCCATGTTCAACAGCCAGGTAGGCGAGATCGTTAACCTATCTATAAAAAAATAGTAAACGTGATTTTCAGTAACGTATTTGGTATGTTTATGTATGAAACTTAAAACAAATACTCTAAATATAGTCATGTACTACGTTGAATTCAGTATAATTTAAAATAGAGTGTAAAACGGCATATTTGATATTATGCAGTGTGGTATGACGCCCAATTATTATTATAATTTTAATATTTAATTTATTCAAGACGAAATGATTTTTAATGTATTGCTGACTAGTAAATACCATACAAACACCAGAACACTTATTTAATTTATGTCATACATTTCGATGTAGAAAGTAGAAAGTATATGCATATTATGCATTTAATAAATTGTCATTACACATTTAAAAAAATTCTTTTTTTGTGTTTGAAGTTATATTCGGTTCTTTTAATACCTGTCTAACTCGATTTTAATTTGCACTGTCACCAAAATTTAAAAATTAAGTCTGTGTTTAACGTTCTTCAACTTTAAACGAGTATTGGTGCACGAGAATCTACAAGCCTTTGGACAAGTTGTATTTGTACAAATTCTATGTATTTCTGAAAGCAATTTAAAAAAAATGTATTTTACCGTTTCCAGTCCTATGTTTTTCTTTACTTGATGGGTGTGTTCTATGACATTGCAGGAAGGATTATAATTCTTAGAACTTCTTTCAAATCTGTATATAATGCCATACGACACACAGCTAAACTTTAGCACATTACTGTAGCACATTTGTTTGGTGTTTGCTATTTTCGTTGACAGCCTCGTGCTATTAGTAACGAACAGGGCAAACAATTACACAAGGTTTTTTTTTTTTTTTTTTTTTTTTTATGTAGATTGTCCATTGCGCCTGCCTGCTGTGACTGTGCAATTATTCGGGAATAAAAAGTCAGGCTTGAACAGATTGTTCGCTTTCAAAATTTTCCAAGAAAAACTCTCATTGCTTGCTTCAGTACATAGTTAAGTTTCAACAAGTACTTTACTTTTCTCCCATTCAAAGACTTGTCAACAAAACAAATTAGCCTATCAATTAATATACTATTCCCAGGAAATCATTGGAACAAAAGAGTAACAGAAGAATAAATATAGACAAAAACTTAACAAACTGTAGGATAATGTATATAAAACAAATCCTGAATTAAAGTTATCATTATTGTACATTTGGTCGAAATTACAGGTTTTACTGTAAAATCATTTCATAAATTTTATTAATTTCTATTTAATGAACGTTAGATTTAGGAAGACGCGTTCACGCAACGGCAGTCCTTTCTTGCCTAGTTCTATATCGAAAAGTCCCCATAACAAGACTATCTACAGAGAAGACTTTCTGAATAAAGCGCTCTGTGGCGTACAAAAAATATTATGTCGTTATGGATTTGACCAAATGTTATGGGGTACCAGAAATTTGGTCAGCTACCCATCCAGTAAAGTTGTACAGTGACAACGAAACAAATTTAACAACTGCAAGAAATACTTATGAGATTCATATTGACAAAACATTGAGCGGCCACCACAATACAGTTTATTTTTCGTGTGTTAAGAAATTTAAGTAAATATATTATCACCTACTTCCATAGTGAAGTCAAATTTCACAAAAATATTCACTCTGCAGACTTTTTATAAATTTCAGTATTCTAACTTCTCAGTTTAAATATTTTACATCAGATCTATCGTAGATGTATAAATATTACACCTAATAATTAACTTAAATGTGATTATTAAGCTGCAAAATAAATATAAACTCTTGAACAAATGTTTTGTTAAGAATAGTAAATACAACTAACATTCCATGAAGACAGTGTTTGTGGGCTTTTTAAAATGTAGGTTATGTCACCATATTACTCAATGTGTTGTGACTCAGCAAGAAAACTCATATTAACCAAATCGTACGTGTTGCGCGTGAGTGTGATCATTGTCAAAATAAACAGAAATGTTAATAAACCCTTGCATTACAAGGTTTGCCGACTCTGTCGAGAAACAGACGATTATGCATTATAGTATTTTGCTTAACTTTATAGGTTATGTTGGTAAATTTAAGAAATAAGTTTTTACCAAAGACGGTCGTATAAATTTATATGTTTAAATTGAATATTCTATACATAATTTTAATTTATGTTATTCCCCATTTCGACTGTAAGTGCTTGAAATTACATTTATTGTTGGTAGGCTTTTATTAATAGAGAAAACATGTTACTAAATTCCTCCTTATATTTCAATAATAAAAATATAAGATTACATAAAAATTTAACACAACCCTATACATAAAACTGTACCTAAAAAGTAAATAAATAAGTATATGTATATATATATATATGGTTTCCCAGAGTTGTTGATCCTTAAATACGTCGGGGTTCGGCTACACAAATTAGGTAGTTACAATTAGCAAACTTGAAACAAAATAAGTAACTGCAACAAAACTTACGTATACTGTGCGTATGTATAGGAATATTCATAAAGGTAAGCCCAAACATTATATTTAAATACATTTATCAAATACGGTATAAATAATAAATAATTTTGAGAACATTTTTTTTTTTTTTCGATTTCTCTAATGTAAATTATTTATTTTATTTTTTTTTTACTTTTCGGTTCTCCGGTCAGAAAAAATCTCACAAACATATGTTTTTAATTTTAAACAATAATTTTATAAGTATATTTTTATTCTTAATATTATTTTCATTTGCAGCTTCTTAAACTAAGGGTCGACAACAGGAACACTCAATCGTCAATAAAATCTGAACTACTCATAAAAGTCGATGAAATATTTTTACCGAGTAGATATTTTATCAGCGGATGTTTATTTGTGATGAACTATGCGGCAGTATGCTTTACTATTCAGAAAAAAATAAAATAAATGATTTTTAGAAAAATAAGGGCCTGACACCGCGAAATCTACAAAAATTAAAAACTGCAATTTTTATAATTTTTAATATTATAATATCTAGGTCTCTATAGTAACCGAATTAAAAAAAAATACTCGCGTTTTCATTTGAAAATAATTTTAACGTCCATAAATCTCTCGTGCAGAGGTTTTCGGATTGCAACATTATTTTCAATTAGAAACGCGACTATTTTTGAAAATCTGTTAACATAAAAGCCTAGATATTATCATACTAAAAATTATAATTTATACATTTTTGTATATGTTGTGGTTTCAAGCACTTATTTTATAAAAAATGTTTTAAATTTTTACTCGAAAGTGTAGCATTCTACCGCGTTGTGTTATTTAAGTAAACGTTCGCTGATAAAATACCTTCTCGTAAAATATATCTTCGAATTTAGATGAGTAGATTAGATTTTAACAGCAATTGTAAATATTAAACTTATTTAAATGTATAAAATTTTTGCGCAGTTTAAAATATATTACAGTACCGATTTGTAGTCATGTGAAACCAATTTGTATTTTGAAATCAATTATTTACAGCCGTAAAAAAAGTAAACTGTGCAATATGAACAGTTTGATAACTAACAACGTTTCAGTATTAAATATCAATCTTCCGGATTTGTCTATAAATGTGCATTTATAATTATATAAATATACATGTATATATACATATCCATACATATATAATTATTAAATATTTGTTACGTTTACAACACGTGCTAAACACTTAGTTGCAAGGAACAATTATACTGAATTCATGTATGTGCATCAGGGTCAGGTTACCATATCATTGCAGTACTATCGGATTTACAAACATGTTGAGAAATTTTAATTTAATTTAATAGTTTAATAAATATTCCATCATATGTGTATTAAATGTTCAGACCACCTCGGAAAAGAGCTTATATTGTCTAAACGGCTGTATAGATTCTCATCAAATACAACTAAGACCCATCCCGAAGTATAACTCTAAAATCGTTCCATTCATTTAGAAGCTTAGAAATCACTGACATACACACAGACAGACTCACAGATACACAGACAAACTAACACTGACAGTATTTCGTCAGGGGTTAAATACAAAATCCCTTTAACGTAAAAAAATCGGAATACATAAAATATACACAACATGAATCATAATTTTACATCATACATAAGTACTGTGCAGTGGTTCTATGTCGTCACTTCACATTGTTGGATAAGTTATTTAACAATTCGCTACATTTAAGGCATTCTTACCGCGAAACACAAAAAACAAATACTTTTATTTGCATTTCACCCGTCCTGCGAACGCGCTAAAAATAACTATCTGAAAAAAATAATCAAGAAGATAACTTTAATGTACAGAAAACACTATCATGACTGCAAAATATAAACACCGTTTATCTTAAAAATTACTTGGCTGAGGCTAGATGTATGAGTTTGTTGGTTTGTTTGCATCCAAACAGTAAAAATTTGGATTTACTTCGTCACGCAGCTGCTCTTCACGACTGTCGATTTCCTGTAGCCGTTAAGCTCACTATGAAAACAAACCAAATAATATATTCAGATAACAATTTGATCACACGGCAGAAGCACAGTTATGATGTACGTCAACAGCATAAAAATATATATAAATTATTTCTACATATAGTTTGCAATAAATTGTTCCATTGCTCCAATACATTTTGTTAATTTACAGGCGAGAAGTAAGTTTTGTATATAATTAATTGTGTTATACATATATATATATATATATATATATATATATATATATATATAATAAATTTACATACAGGACGTAAACTAACAAGTATGCAACTATACGCAGCACTGTACATGGATCTAATACGTGCATATTGATACATGACATAAGACAGTCGTGTTCCACAGGGTAAGTAAATATTCGTAAACCGTTATGCAAATGTGTACTAAGAAATATGTGTAGCGCGCTGTTGTTAGCTCCACTTTACTCGACCTTCTAGTCAACTGTAGCTCGTTTGTTCAGAGGTTATACCTGGCAGGAAACATATAGGAACTACTTTTGTTTAGACACATGTGCAAAACAATTTACGGGTATTTCTAGATCCTATTTAACACAATTATCGAATTTCAATCTAGTCGTGCCAGAGCCCTGGACATTACCATATATTGTTGTAAACACATATAGTTTATAACCTGTGTGTTTTGGTGTGTGTATATATACATATACACATACACACAAACACACACACACATATATATAAATATATATGAATGTATATATACACACACATTGAGAGAGAAAGAGGGAAAGAGGGGTATTAAAGTTAATTGAATCACGGGATTAATGATTTGTATAACATCACACAAAATTTGGTTGACGTTTCCTAACGATTTTCTAGGCTTTTGGGTATATAACACCTGAATTTTTGAATGGCGTTATTTTGTGAGGTTCTGTGTTTACACTGTTATTATTTTGAAACGTAAATACTCTAAATATTTCCTGTAAAATCTAGTTTCTAGCAACTACACGAAATGCTTTTGTAAACAAGCTTGCAGTATTTTGTCTGGAGATGCCACAGCTGGTCGTGACGCGAATGTCGCCTGAATATTTGGAAGGGCAGTTGCTGGTCTCTTACGAGCCGCGCGCTCATAACACAAATGGAAGAGGCACGTAATCCGTGAAGTAATCTTCGCGGCGTAGCTGCGGTGAGACCAGTAGCTGGCTAATGGGAGTCGCTGATGAAATTTAATATTCAGAGAGAGAGTGCATTCCTGCCTAATATATCATTCTCGCGTGAAATTACCGCCTATTTCCCGCTCTCCAAATCCGGATTTGTCTGACCTCATAGATAAGCAGTTTTGCTTAGCGTAATGAATGTTACTCTAAAAAGTGAATTTTTTCGTACCACCAAGTTTACGGCTGTGATATAGAATTATTAATTCGTGCAATCTTTCCGTATGAAAGATGTAGTAACGTTTTATTTCTATAAATGTTACAAGTGGTAATATTAGTTTGTCGTAGGTAACGTTTCAAAATACAATGTAAATGCAAATTATTGATAAGCAGTTAAAGAAGTTAATATCCGAGTATTTCAAGTTATTAAACCAATGTCCTTCAATGAAATTGATGAGGACCAACCTAAATTAAAATTAACTATATTGTGAATGAAAATTATGTGTATAATATTATTGTGCCTATAATTTCAAACATATGATATGATTTTTTTTTTAAGTTTTACACGTACCTCGTTTCAAACATATAGTGATAACAAACATTATTCCCACATAAATTTAGAACAACTGTCTTGTATATTTCATATTATTTTCGTTGCGTAGATATTCATTAGTGTTCTATATTAAGAAATTCAGTTTAAATTGTTGTGTATGATACAAAATGTTTACTAACTGAAACACATAATACAAATTACACAAGTAAATGAGTGGAATTTTAAAACCAAATGTGATTAAAACATAAACGCATGTATGATTCTTCATATATTGTCATCGACAACACCAAGAAGGGCGGTCTAATCGCATATAGGTCCAGCTCACTCACACATATTTATAAAAGTTGGAAGGTGTTCATGATAAATGTGTAGCAATTCATACCCCCAAAAAATATATGGAAAAATATTTCACTTGTAATTTTATGTTTTTTTATAATAATGTACAATAATTTTGAATCTCTATTACTTAATGTGTCAGATTTTTGAATGCCGATAGTATAAAAATTACTTTCTGTAGTATTTTAGAGAACTCAGCGCTTATTATTTTAGCAAAAATATTTCTTTGAATTATATATCTATTATTTCATTATATAAAAATTGAAATTCATGAATGGCCGTAATTTAAGAATTACAGCACTGAGTCCTTCAAAACATTCCATCGCACTGGATGTTAACCAAAGGTAACGCAAATGGATGAGAATTTTGCCACCAGAGTTAATTAACTGGCTGTGTTGAATTATGGAAGGTAGGTAACGGATAACCACCCGAAGGCATAAAAATAATTTGTTAACAATCTCTCTTGAACAGGTACAGACCCGTTAAATTGCTCATCGCGGGAAACGCGTAGTGTAACGTGGTGACGGTTATTTTTTACAATTATTATTTTAAACGCGACCATACATATTGATGTCACAAAAATATCCATCCCAATGAGCTTGCTAAATATTATAATTTTAAATGAGAAATTGGATGCCCTGTGTAGCAGCTATGCTATTATTTGCTGTCGGACATCCATATACTTTGTTCTCTACGTTCGCTCACAAAATTGGCGAAGTTTGTTTATATAAAAACTACTGTACTGTAAGCAAGCAGCAGCTTGATATTAAGGTATTTTAGCACAATGGATAAGATAGAGAATTTCAGTAGAATTAGTTATATATTTTGAGAACAGTTGTGTGAAAAAACCGTTACAGACAGCCTTATCACATTGCTCTCTGGCAGAAAACTTAGTCTACGAAGAATGGCCCATAAAACAAGCTGGAATCACAATGGTGCGACATATGAGACGTGAATGCCCGCGATGTGAATATCGAAACATGTCGGCCAATCAGCGTCGTGAGGCGGACGTATTGGCGTCACGGAAATGTCGATGCTGATCGGCTGACCTATTTCGTCATTCGTGTCGCAGTACTCGAGTCACGTCTGTAGTGTCATTGAGATTCCAGCATTAGACGTCAATACAGCAACAAACACGCAGTTTGTCAGAAACTAGACAAGCATACAAATGTTGGAACAGAACATGGTTGGTGCATATAATGTTGTTACTCAAGATGGAATCAGCGCACCCAACCAAGGGGGAAAGGGGAAGTGAAGTTATAAAACACAAATCAACTCGTTCGCTGCTTGGAAAAATACAAATTTACAGTACTCAACAAAATTAATTTTCACCCATTTTATCACTGTTCAATAGCATATTTAATTTACTTTAAACAATAAACCCATCTTAACATTGTTCATACCAGAAATCATATTTTATTTATGCAAATTTCAACATTCTTTAACAATACACTAACTATATTGTAAACATGTTTTAACATTCTTTAGTAAATTAGATATATTTAAATCAATTTCACATAAAAAGTTATCCAGAATAGCCAGCATTTGAACTACTCATTAGTTGCAGATAATGCTTCAAAAAAGTTTACAGAATTTTTTTTATATTTTTATGACTGCATTTCACGTAATAGTTGAATCTGAATTTTCACAGAGATAAGTGGAGCAGATCTTGGAGTTAGACATTTCAACAAAGAGCTCCTCGTATTTTTCTTCGTGCAATTGCTTTTGTTGCTTTCGCTGAACACTTGAAAGTAAAGAATTATTCCGCTTGGCGTGAGTTCATATCTGTAGTAGCTAAATTACGAAGCTTTCACAGTGCCATACATACTTACCAAGCAAATAAAAACACTTTACACAACTCATGTGTTATGTTCAGCGAACATAGGATTTTAAATATGAAAGTATTTAATGATGAATGTCTGATTTTTATAAGTAAATAGTGTTTATTATGTTGTCATTAATATACAATGAAATTTTATATTTTGAGTGAGGAAAACTTCAAGTTTGGCAGTCTTATGTTGTCATTAATATACAATGAAATTTTATATATTGAGTTAGGAAAACTTCAAGTTTGGCAGTCGGTGCTATGTTTAATGATAATTTTGGTTTAGCTTTACACACAATTAAGTGAAACAGTAGAATAATTTCGCTTGGCAACACATGAGAAGGCAAACTGTGGATCGACCTCAAGACTACTACACATACGGGTCGTGTCTCCTAACTTGTAGTGTGCCTGTACCAGCCCCAAACAATATACTTTTGTGACAACACAAGATAAGTCTAAGCTAGGTAACTTAGTTAAATTATCTTAGCATTTAAGGTTAGGGCCTACAAATCGAGTATAAAGGGAGTACTTAACATATACTGATAAATATGAATGAGTTCAAAAATGAAAGTTTATTAACAAATGATTAAAATAAAGCTTACATAAATAAATACTACATTATTGTCAATTTAAAAAATATAATATGTGTATGATTTAAAAATGTTTTTGAAGTGTGAATTTATAAAAAGACGTTAAAAAGTGATGAAGAGATATTACATAAATAAATTCAGCTTGAATTTATCCACGGGGTAGTAGCACCCGAGTATTACAATGAATAAATTCAAATTAATTGAGATATAAAGAAACATAAAGTAAACAACGAGTGTATTGGTCAACAGCAAATACTCACACAAAAAAAACCCATATCGCCATTCTTGCCGAACTACAAAAGCTCCAAAAAGTCCTAATGAAAGAAAGCTTGCCAAAAGTCTCCCATAGAAAATCACGCCAAAAGCCGACAAAACACTGGCAGGTATTTTTAATTCCCGGTCGTGCTTCTCGAATATTCGACAATTAGTTAATGATCACGTGTTGATTGTTCCAGACTGGCGCAGCATTCACTTTCTCTGTCCGACCGGGTATGAGCTAGTCAGCAGTGTTTGAGGTCATGGGAGGGGGGGACTATCCTGGACAGGCACGACAGTAATTTCCTGTCCTACATACTCCTGCCCATGTGTTTGTCCTACTACAGATGTTAATGTGGAACAGGGGAGCGGAGGAGTGTTGACAGAGGAGTCCAGGGCCTACGGAAGGCCGCCGCGCGCCGAAAGTACTAGAAGAACCCACAGCGCACAACCACCCGGCGACAACCACCCGGCGACACCCACACACCCATCACCACCCCCCTCACCCGCCAACACTCTTACTTGAGACCATCGGCTTGCGAGCACTACCAGTACACAGCCCATAAAGGAATATACAAGCACTGCAGTGACAACAATCTCTGCAGGCTTCCAGGAACACTGAAGTAAATAAAAGACTTATATTGAGAGACTGTAACAGAACACTCTAGACCTTCACAATCTTAACAGTAAAGAAGTTACTTCTCGAAAACTGAGTACTCTTTAAAATTATAAACCAAAATAACATTTCTACATATTTTTAGTATGGATAAGAAGAAAAAATTGTATTATTCACCGAATTTTGGCGTCGTGACGATAAACAGGTCTGACTGTGAAGTGTGCAGAAATTCTTCGGACGTTTCTGTAATCGTGAATCCAGGTCTCTCGCGAGTAACTGTATCCACACGCTGCACCAGTTCATTCATCTTGTTGCTACCTTCCCCAAAGTTTTCACCGTACACAACACTCATTCTGCGATATGTTTCTGCCGCATTGCTGCCTTCATCTTATAGTAATTGAATGACTTCTCGTAGCTCGCACTTGCCCGTACCGTTTATTACCACGCCTCAACTGATGTAATAGTTTGGTAACAGAACGTGGATGTGGGGAAGGGGTACACAATACTGCCGTGTTACGATTCATTTTCTGTCACTTCATTAGCATCTCATGAAGAAATGAATCTGCAGTCACAGCACTAGAAGCACCTCGTAAGCGTACTAAACCCAAAATGTCTAAATTTTACTAAACGAACAACGTTGAATGGCTGGCGACAAATTATTTGCAGATGTTATTGGACAGTTGATGCACCAGTACGACAAGTATCTCAATATGTGTGGTGATTGTGTTGCAACGTAGCTGAAATATGTACAGTGATGGACACAAAAATTGGGCCACTGAAATAATCAAAGTCCACATCGGCAATCATCGGCTTTTTGCAAGCGGGAGCCTGGCATCTAGACAACCTGCAGAACAACGAATAGCGGTGCGCTCTAACTGCGCTGGGCACAGGTTGTGTTGTAGGATTGGAGCATCGCCTGTTCACACCTTCCTCTAGCGACCAGGCACTGTATATTGGCTGAACCAGTGCGGCGCACAAGTCATTTAGTTAATGTAAAAGTGACATGTCAATTTATATTACTCAAACATGAAGATAAAAAACGTAATCGTAAAACAGAGTAATGAAGTTACGAAAGTGCACACATTTTCAAATAACCAGATAGTAACCATTACATATACTGTATCAAAATGTTTTTATTCAATGCACGTGTATTCTCATTCTCACACTGCGGGTTGAAACAAATGCATATTTTAACAGTGCGGTAATATTTAATTTGCATTCGCGGAGACATTATGGTCTGACTACTTGCTTACATGTCTCTATACATAAAAGAGGACACTGACTGACTGAAATATCAATCTGCAACCCAAACCACAAGACCAAGAATCGTGAATTTTTTGTGGGGGTTTCTCTCAGGTCGTAGGCGAGCACTAAGACGCAATTTTTCGTAATTCGACCTTCAAGGGGCAGGGGCTCATTTCAGGTTTATCTTGGGGAGGGGGGCAAGATTTTATTCGGCGACTGTGACCTTGTTGCATCTTTTTTATTAATTAAACATGATTAAACTAGAAATTTTAGTAATAAAACTTCAGTTTTATGTGCTTAAGTTACAATTATTTAAATAATAAAATAAAAAAGTATTGATTACACACATACAATTCTAAATCCAGGGGTTATACACATAAAATTCTAAATCCAGTGGGGCATTTGCCCCCCTGCCACCCTAAATGACGCCCCTGCCAAGGAGGTGAAAAGGGATGAAATGTATTTCTGAAGAAACGTCGACAGAGCTCGAACGCGACGATCTATCATCGTGATTTTTACGTTTATAGGACGCACATAAAGTGTATGTTAGCCAATTGAAGGTTTTTTAAATTCAACATTTAAGGGAGTAAAAAGACCTAAAATGTGTTTCCGATTAACTAACGATATCTATCGAATCCATCAAGATAGAGAGTTGGTTTTCACTTTAAAATGTTGCTTAAGTGATTACCCAAAATATGTTTTAGATTTTTTTAATTCGACCCCTCCAAAATTTGATAGTGGGTTACAATGTACCCTGTACATATTAGAGCATATGCGTAAGAATATAAAATTTAAATAAAGAAACACATTATAGCAAGACGTATGTTTAATCTAATTTTATATTTATACTGACTTTAAAGTATACGATTAAGGTATTATCAACTTTAAAGTTTGAGTATAAAAGTCTGAGTGAATATTCTGTGCTTTAAGTGTACTGAAAGTATTGGATTTTTTGGTAACACTCTGACTTGCCACCCCTGCAGACCAGTTTTTTGAACTGTAAATATTTTAATAATCTGGTCATAATATTGACCAGAGTCAGACACGCTTCCTCCCCGTTCTAGGTTACAGTTCGGCTACTATCATCTTCGCTAAAATACTGACATTCGCTTTCAAGTTCAGTGAACGGCTTATCTATACCATACTGTTAGGCAACAAGGATGTTGTGTAGTTCTTTGTGTTGTAGAGGGCAGGAATATGTTATAAGGTATACCAGCTGCCCGGATGCGACTTCGCTCGCTATTCTTGTAAAAATTATCATCATCATTGTAATCTGGTTTCGATTACACCGGCAGTCAACAGGATTTTCACATGTGATAATCATGCCTGTACAGGGTGGTCACTGCCCTGGAAAACAGGGAAAAGTGAGGGAATTTGAAAGTGGTCAGGGAAAACAGGGAATTGTCAGGGAATTTTGTGAACAGTCAGGACTAAGTTTCTTACGCAGGCCTACTAAACATTGAAAAAAGTATAATGCAGGGTCTGTCGTGTGAGTAAGCAGTTAAGTGTTTGTGTTCTTATGATTATTTTTAAACAATTGTTTGCAGGATGGAAGAGTATTAAGTAAGTCCAGTGCATTTAGTTTTCTTATTGCAGGCATCATAACTACAAAGTTAAAATATGTTAACATGTATGAACAAGTTATTTGATTGTGCCAGTATCTCACAAATTCCATTACAATTAACTGAGTGGAGAAATTTTGATGCTTCGTAATAACTATGATTTTGACTACTGATGTGGAGTGAATGATGTTTATGGAGCAGCACTGGACTACAAGAGTAGATGAAATGGGAGATCCCTATAAATAAGTGACAAACGACATTGTCCGGCTCGATTCCAGCTTGGGAAAATCCAAACTGACCCCGCCAGGGACTAAACCTGGATTGCCTTTGTTGGAAGCTAGTGATCTGATCACTTACTGCTACCGCCTTTAATCTTAACTGTGTTATGTCTGTAACACGCAGGGGATAACTTGATTACCATTTACTTTAGCATCAATGGTGGCTGAATTTATAACAAAAGTATACAGAGGTATACCTTATGTGATTAAGAATGTTTGAAAAAATTAAATTGTGGAATACAGAACAAGGAGATGCAATGGTAACACGTTGGACTTTCATTTGGGAGGACTCAAGCTCGATCTCCAGCTCCGGTCATCTGATTTTCGTTTTCCATGGTTTTCCGAAAATTCTCCAGTCGAATGCTGGGATGGTTTCTTTAAAAAGGCCATGGCCAACTCCTCTTCCAGCTGTTGTCATTATACCTAGTTGTGTGTCGCCATCTCTAATGACATTGGATCACGGTGGTCGAGATGTCAGACCTCTCGCCTCCCACCAAGGAAATCTGGGTTCGATTTCCAGTGGGGTCAGTCTACGAATTTTTGCATGTAGGAATCGTGCCGGACGATGCCGTTGGTAGGCGGGTTTTCTCGAGGATTTCCCGTTTTCCCTGCTCTTTCATTCCAGCGCCGCTCTATACTAACCTGATTTCACCCCTCACCAGCGCTGAAGACCTCGTTAAGTGCTGATCAAATTCTCTATCTCTCGCTCACTCTAATGACATTGATGTTGGCAAAACGGAAAGCCTACTTACTGTATCTTAAATTGTGAAACATTTCATGGGGTGAATTGGATACTACTGCATATGAGTTGCCACATGGATAGCCAGGGAATTTTTTGTTAATAGTCAGGGAAAAGTCAGGGAATTTCATTTCCACTTTCTGTGGCCACCCTGCTGTACGATGCTGCAGTTAGGTTACTTTTCTTATGGATCTCTCGTTTTCCCGGCCCTTCTGCCAACTGCCACTAATATGTGCGTCTATAATAGCATAGCAGTTCCCCGTCGTCGTTCGTTTCACAGAATTTGAACCCTAAACTTATTACCAGTGTCCCAAACAATTGCGTCAAGAAAGGTCGTCAGAATTATTAAACATCAAATGTGTAAAGATAGGCATGTGGCCAAAGTGGTACACGTATCAATAACTCGACAAAAACTAACAACTTTAAAAAAATTTTGCTCCGTAGTCATTTCTGATTTTCGGTATTTCTGTATTATTTTAAATCTTTCCGCCACTTAAACCATAGAATTTAAAAAATATATATATATATATATTAGACGCTTATTAGGTATTTACGTAAGTTTCATTCTTATTCAGAAATCATCTGGATATCTCCACACGTCTAACGGATACAGTCAATTAATGGGGTGGGGTATGGACTCCCTGCAAAATGTTAAAGTTTTAAATAATTTTTATATTTGTACGCTATATGATTTACTTTATAGACATGTTGCGAATATATTTAGAGTAATAAAAAGTTTCTAGATTTCATAGATTTTGTGTAAAGGCAGGTCAAGCCCAAATTTTTAAAAACGGTTTTATACAAGAGACCAAAACCGTCTGACTTAGAGAAATGAAATATTTTGACACTGAAGAACCGTGTCACAGGTAACGTCCAGATATTTGTAAAACAACTGCACTCATTGTTTTTCTTTCTTTAAACAATTGCTGAATTTGAAATAAAAAAATTGCCAAAATTCTGTCATTCAATGGTAATACGAAATATGTCAATGCCGATTTTCATACATGTCTTGACGTAGCCCATGACATTGTTCTTCAGATTGAATTAATTATTTTTTTTTAAGTCGGTTGATTTTCATTTCTTGTATAAAAACGTATTATGCAACTTTGTGACTTGACATGCCACTATTTAACAAACTGTGAAAACAAGAACATGTTCACTACTATAAAATAGACATAATGTATATTTACAAAACAAAGTATAGCTCGTACAAAAACAAACATTATTAAAACTCTTTCCTTACTGGAAATCATGTTTATTATTTTAATGTCCTTAGAGGCAGTGGCGCCTCGTGGGTTGTTGCCAGGTGGGGCTGCAGATAGTCGGAACTGTACACTCTTGATGAAAGCGCCGTAGACCAACAACCATAAACTATATCTGCCGGCTACTAGATGTGTTGTGACCACTCAGTAGTAAGGGGCACCTGCACATCAGCGTGTCAGTGGCTGTAGAGTCAACCAGCGCACAACCCTGTACAACTCTTGGCAACTGCAGCTCTACCTGGCAACAATCCACGAGCCGCCACTGCTTAGAGGTTGAATTACAAAAAAACCTGAAACTGCTTTTTAGGAATATTCATAGGCTCAATTTAGAAACATCAAACAATTCGAAATCACAACAGGTTTAAATGTTATCGGACATTTATTGGAGTTATATTTTACAGTTTTAACCACCTTAATTTTAAAAAACAGGTCGTATGTAGAGATGATGGTTAATCGCAGGAAAACTTGACTGTTTGCTGGATTTCAACACACGTTCAGCTTACCAGAAGATTACTGACTTTAGTTTATACTTGGAACTATTACCCTATTTGACTGAGCCAATAAGAATTCCTATATTGTAGTATTTCATGCCTGTTATTAGTCTGCAGACAGCTACGTTATGTCAAAAGTATATAACCGAATTATGTATGTTAAAGAAACTACAGCGGTTTCAAGGGTATGTTGGCAACAAAAAAAAAACATTTTCGTGATATACAATCATCAATAGATGCATTTTTATAAGCTTTATGCTGATGTAAAAAGCACCTTGATACCTCAACTGGCTTAAGCGCTACTGAGGATTCACGGAAAAACATACTTCACATTTCACTGACTTACCATAATTTTCAAATTTTGAAAAAGAAGAAAACCCTTCTTAGTTGGTATCTACGGTGTAATGGAAAAGCCCCTTTCAAAACTTCACATATCTAGTTCCTGAGGTTTGGACTGTGCGTTGACGAGTGTATGAGTGTGTGAATGGAGCTATTAATGTTATGTAGAGAGATTATGTATGTAGTGTCAAAGTAAGTTACACAAAATTAAAGAAAACCTTAAAATGTTTTTCATGTATGATACGCCACTGCGTTTAAAAAAATAGAAAGAAAGAAAAAATGTGTGGAGGTATGTGGAAATGATTTTGGAGTTTCAAAGCATTCTTGTAGTCAGCATTAATTTTTTATGTAATGTAGGTATGAAATTTACGAGGTTTAGTAACGAGTCGTTCGTTTCTTTGTAAAGGCTACCAAATAAGTTACTAATTCAACAGAAGAGAACGAGTATGTGCATAAAAAATCTTCAAAATTTAATAAAACATAAAATATATACCGTTTGCATATCATAAGGAAAATTATACTATCAAAGCATGTATATATAAATAGCTATAAAATATTTTGCGAGCCTGAAACTCGTTCAAACAAATCGAATCGCTACGCAAATAAAACAAAACAAATTCAATATTATTTTGTTGACTGCATCATATATAGGAGGCCGCGGTGGGCGAAGTGACTAGAGCACTTGCCTCCTCATTAAGGTGATCCGGGTTCGATTCTCAGCAGGGTCAGTCCCCGGACTTTCGCATGTGAGAATCGTGCCATATGATACCACATGTCAGCGGATTTTCACCCTACATCCCGGCGCCGCTCCATATTCACATCACATCATCCCTCCCCAGCGCTAAAGACCTAGATGTTACCGCGGGCGAAAACTATCTGTTCACAAATAGGAAATTGCGTTCCAATAAGTGGCTGAATAGAAAATACTGAAAGTTGTTTAAACCAATTAAATCACAAAGAAAACACCGGTATTTATATTTGAACAATTTTTAAAATACTTTACAGCCTTCTATGTGTTGAAATGGGACTTTATAAGGCTGTACTTTCTTCGTCGTCAAAAGTTGAAGTTTTCTACGGTTTTGATGGACGGGTAACGTTTTAGGAGGCTGCTGATTGGCTGTAGATCACGTGATTAACGGACTCATAGACGAAAGTTGGATGACTAGCTTTTGCTTTACACGCCATTTAAGAAGGGGAATGCCGTTAATTTTTTTTTAATTCAATGTTGACTGTATACTATCTGCGCCAGAAGTCCTAGTATCTGAGATTATATGGTGCAAAGGGACGGGAGGTGACATGCGAGGTAGAAGAGTCGCTTTTTCTATAAAATTCAAGAAAATATTTGTACTTTGAACGACTTTCCGGGAAGCAACATGTTCAGATTATCACATTACAACAAATAGCCCAGGTAACATGAAATCCCGTAATACTGAATAATAAGTGCTAAATAACCTTAATATAAATATGAAATGTTTATGTATAATACCACGAAACTAAACATGTAACGTTATTTTATAGTTTTATCATTAATATGATAGTAGTTTCGTGATGGACATAGTAAGCGTGAAGATTTCAAAACAATTTAAATGCACTTTTAATAGAAGCTCTGTACTATTTACCGTACTTTTACTTTTATGTCTTAGTAGCCTTTGCACAGATTCTTGATTATTAGCGAAGCTTGCATTGCAAACAGCACCGATGCTGTTGTAGCAATTTGTATGCCGCAAGGATGTTGTCAATATATATTATTTTGGTTAGGCATAATTTATGGTCTGATTGCTTAAATTACAGTGTGTAGCGTTCTTGTTTTTAGTAAATTAAAATATTTCGTGGGCTGGGCTCCTGGATTATTTGCTGTCTCTTTGTAAAACTCCGCTTAAATGTTTTTCCAAAAAAAAAAATCTGTATTCAAGCACGTATAATATTTAGCATATCTAAATACGAAAATGCTTAAATTGCACCGTTTCACAAATTGAAGTCCCAAATTTTCCCAGGGAGGACACCCCCCCCCCCCCACACTTTATTAGAGGGATTTAGCGTTTCCGTGATGTATCCCCTCCCCCCATCAAATTCCGAAACGTTGCTACGCCCCTGCTCTCAAAATATTTCAGTATCGTTGCTGACTAGTATTTTTGCTGTCTTATAAACTTTTAGTTGTTTTATACACGCACTAGTTGCAAAATAAAGATGTGAGACAGTTAAAACTTTATTATAATATGAAAGTTGACATTTGTAGAACTAATACAAATTAAACTACAATATTATAATATTGACTAATAGTACACCGAAATCTGATATTTTTGTGGCACAATGTCAATATTTTTACCCCTCATTAAATGTATAATTACTTATGAACATTAAATATTATCCGTGGTTATTATTTGCTAAAGGCCCCTAAAAATCTGTTAACCGCAATATCAATTTGCATTTTGTATCCTTTTTCCCCACAGCCTTCGCTTGCCGTTGTGTGACGCCTCGAGCTCATCAGTCGCCTGTGCGAAGGCCTGCCTGCCGAACATACCCGAAGCGGGACTTAGACAAATTTCCACCTTCACGAGTTGGCCCATTTTTTGTGTCCATGGCTGTCATATTTTTTACACTACAGACATTTTACAATTCATTCCAGTTTCTTACAGCCTATTGGAGGTTGAAAAGAACCTCGTATATTGATAAATTTAATAATATATTCTAATAACTCTACAGATTATTTTATTTTGATATATATTTTCAGTGGTGTAGTATGCAAACTTAAATTGTACTCGTAACAAATGCAAGGAAAATCAAGTACTATGTTGGTAGTTTACAATTAAATAAAATTGTCTGTTTGATCAGTTTTGCAAAACCATTTGCTGAGGCTGGTACTGTTCTGTAAAGATGTATATAAAGTGCAGTAAAATTGTATCTCTGATTCACAGTAACACAGGTGAATAATTATTAATTATTAATAGCATGTTGGATTTTATATGGTGTTGAAAGTGAAATCACGACAGTACATAAAGAGTAAACATGCTCTCGTTAAGAGTCAGAGTGACACAGGTAGACATATATGCCACCAATGTTAACTTGCGTCACAAATTATATGGAAACAATACATTTGTACAGGTGGTACTACAATGCTCAGAAAACACTGGGTAAACTAAAATGTATAACTTTACTTTGACAATATTTAAATACTCAGTCGATGTTACTTACGCACTGCATAAGTACATAGACATCACATTTAATGATTCGTTTATTTGTACATTTTTATACGATACTCTTTGAACTCATGAGTCTCCACTAAAATAGTGTGTTATTTATGTATTTTGATAGTCGTCTGGAGATAACATACAGATTTTAGATAAAAATCTACGTGTTTACGGACTACTACATTCGTGCGATCTGGAATAATTGTGGAAACTGTATGTGTGTGTGTGTGAGAGGGAGAGAGAGAGTGAGAGAAGATGAATAGCACTGCATATTCATGAACAGTTTGTTGATATTATGTTCCTAATCTTATTTTGTGCTATAAAATCATGAAAGATATCACCTTGGAAAGGTAACCTTTCCAGTTTGCAACATGGTAGTGCTCGCTCACAAAATCCTGAAAGGTATTCCTTCTAGAAATACATCCCAAAATGGCTGCCAGACAAGTGATGTATCGATACAAGAATCTATAGTTCCTTAGTTTAAACTAGGTGGCACTGGCAGGTGAAAGTACCGCTGGGAGTGGCACACATTTTTGTTCTGTACCTGGTCAACGTGTTTAACTCATTAGCTCCCAGTAAAATTTAATAGATTAGACCTATAAAAATAATTAAACTCTGTGTCTCGTGTATTTCGTGAAAACAAATAAAATAAACGTTGTAATTAACAAATTACTAAAAATTTATAGCAATGCCTATCTGAATAAGCGTTTTCTGTTGCGTGAAAATTAACGAATATGTCAGTTGTGCAGCTTTCTCATATAGAGGCTGAGGCATAATTCTATTAATTTTAAACAACTGCGATTATGTTATTGCAAATAAATTATGTGTACACATTTGAAATTAATATAAGAAACAGGAAGCAACAAGAAGATACCAGCACAACTGATAAACCTACTTTTCTCAAAGTGGATGCAATATAACCCTGTAAGATAATATCCTTTACAGTATCTAGGAATATAAATCAATAATATTCATCCATAGTATCATACATTAAATATACTAAAGATAAGTCAGCTTGCTAAGTAACTTGCGAGTACCCACTTTAATAAGATTCAGGAAAAAATTTTCTCAGATATATTTATATCACAAATAATAAAATAGACACCGTTTCCAAATATTACATAAGGATAAACTAGATGCGCAAACGTCAAGTCAGCCTTGTATGTAATTTGTAAATCAAGTTCGATAAAATTTCTGAAAATACTTCATGAGATAAGATATTACGCGAAAGTTATAACAATGGCTACAAAAATTAACTCATGACCGCAGAATGAACGAAAGACACAAACGTAGAATCAACTTTGTATGCAGTATATACGTACAGAGGTCTATAAAATTCAGATTTTTAATTCCTGAGATATGTATTACTGTACTAAAAATATGAAAATACCGCAATTTTTAATATGATCACTAGGTAAACAAAATACACAATAGTCAAGCCAGGTTAGTACATAGTAGGCCTATTTGTGTACCAAGTTTCGTGTAATTCTGAAAAATATTTCCTAAGATTTGTAATACTATGCTAAATATATAAAAATGGCCGCTATTTTTTAATTTTAACATAGTATGAACAAAATACACAATATTTAAGGGTATGTATATATATATATATATGTGTGTGTGTGTGTGTGTGTGTGTGTATGTGTGTGTACACATTTTGGTACAATTCTGAAGAACATTTCCTCTGATAAATATTATTATGCTTAACATATAAAAACGGCCACGACTTTTAAAATACGAACACAGGACGAAAGAAATACACAACAGCTAAGTCAGCTCTATATGCAGTATATGTGTAGGCTACCAAGTTTAGTAAATAATTTACAAATTATTACTTAAGATATGCAATACTGTGCTTAGTATATGAAAATAGGCGTTATTTTGAAAATATGAACACAGAATGAAAGAAATACAATACAGTAAAAATAGTTTTGCATGAAGTATATGTGTATCATGTTTGGTGAAATTGTGAAAAATATTTCCTAAGGTACGTATTACTATGGTAAAAATGTAAAAATAAGTGGCATTTTGGGATTTTGAACACAGGATTAACGAAATATACAATGTTTAAGTCAGCTTTATGAGTAGTATCTTTGTACCAAGTTGGGTAAATATTTCTTAAGATATGCAATACTATGCTTGAAATATAAAAATTGCTGTCATTTTTAACCATGAATACATGATGAACGAAATACACAAAATAAAAGTCAGCTGTATGTGCAGTATATGTGTACCAAATTTAGTGAATTTCTAAAAAAAATATTTCCTAAGATATGTAATACTATGCTAAAATTTAAAAATAGCCTACAGTTTGGAAATATGAACACAGTATGAACGAAATTCACAATATATAAATCAAATTTTTATATTGTAGATATGTACCAAGCTTGGGAAAATTCTGAAAAATCTTTCCTAAGATATGATATACTTTGCTTAAATTATAAAAATGGCCACCGTTTTTAAAATATGAACACGGGATGCATGAAATACCCAACAGTAAAGTCAGCTTTTCATGTAGTATATGTGAACCAGGCTTGGTGAAATTCTGAAACATATTTTGTATGATATGTAATACTATGCTTATATATATAAAATAGCCGCCATTTTTAAAATATGAACACAAGGGTTGCGAAATTCACCAAAGTCAGGTTATATTTGTGTGTTGAATATGTACACGAAATTGGATGAAATTCCAATTTACAGTTCTTTAGACGTAAGCTAGATTTGAAAATATTATTTTAGCCACCAATTTGAATATAAATGAATAGGGCGTAAACGAAATATAATTTAAAAGTCACGTCAGATTACAAAGTTCTGTATGTGTACAAAGTTTGATGAAATTCGGTCCAATGGTTCATAAGTTTTTAAGGGGACACACACACACAGAAAGGTGATCTTTAAGCCTAATTTTTTCTTCGGAAAATAGGCTACAAAAATTGCATTTTAATCGTGGTGATAGGTGAATATTCGACGAGTGAAACGATAATGCTGGTGACCGCCAATGCTTATTTTCCAAATGTAGGACTACAAAACGATGAAAGAACATTTTATGTGTATTTGTACACCATAGACTTCAGGGATGTAATCCTGTAATGATTTTTAGCATTAAGTTTCTCTCGTCTCATTGCTTTACATTGAGCGAGTTTAGAAATTTAGAGGGCAATTATTGTATTGAGAATAATGTACGCAGATTTTCAACTGTTGGCTAAATTATAGAAAAGTAAAGGAAATAATGTGGTTTGAAGGGGTTAGTTATGTGGGAGTAACAAATTAGCTGTAGGAAAAGCGGCGAAATATGCTCAAGAGTAGCAGATCACATGTCAAATATTTTTAATTATCGCTATTGTTATTTATTTTGTAAAGGAATATAATGTCATGTGTTGTCATTCTATTGCGTTTTTTTACAATAAGGACATGTGTACAGTTAATTTTTTGGCAATAATTCTCTCTCGGGTGATTCCTATGCATAATGAAACAAGCTCCTATCACCAACCAGCAGATTCGTGTAAATAGCCACCAAATATCAGCCACTTTACTTTGCGTCTCCAATACGTTTGTGAGTAAAATTACCTAAATGACCTGAAACATGTATGTCAGCCATGCCTGATTTCTAAAATTGACATACAGAAAAATTTAACGCTTTTTGTACACCTTACTAGAAAAGAATGTAGGCTACTTTCCAAAAGTATCGTCACCGTTTAATGTAAATTATGCTTTTGGTAGCACGTGTTCGCATATCGTCGGCTTACTTCTAAAACCTCCTAAGTCCATTTCAGTACATTTTAGAGGAGAGCAAAAAAAAACCTTCGTAGTTGTGCTACACAATAGCTAACTGCTGTACTGTATATTTTTCATACAGGAAATATAATTTAAATGCATATTCACTCGTATTTATGAATTTATGGTACAAATTAGTAGTTATTCTGTGTAAAT
>PNEQ01112848.1:0-31617 GCA_003012365.1 Medauroidea extradentata
AAGTTTTGTATGAAGTAAAAACACGCAAATTTTGACTTTGAAGTGCCATTACGGGAAAACTATATGAGCTAATTTTTTTCCGTTAGAAGTATGTGTACTCTCAAGTAATGTGTACAAAACTAACACTATTTCATACAAGTATAAAATTATGTTTTTTCCCCACTTGAACAACCTTAAGGGCGCCGTCTACCCGTGCGTGAGAGGCTCAAAAGCGACGGAGCTGTAAGGTCGACCTTGAAGTACGCATCAAATGCCGCGTCGCCTCAACGAGCCAAGCGCTGAACTAGCGTGAAATGCTCCCGCCGAACTGTTTTTACTATGGGACTTTAAGCGGTGACCATAAACTTTTATCTTACGCGACGAAAGGGAAAGAGTCGCTCTGCAGGTCTATAATATTCAGAATATCGTGAAAATGATTACTCTTACATAAAAACCAGCGTCAAAAGTCCCGATTCCCACTTTCACACTCAAAAAAATATTTGTTAGGAACGATAATAGTTAATGGCAAAATTATAGACCTGTACTAAGATCCTGAAATGCTTTTCGTAGCCTAACCGCGTGACAACATGTTGAATGGTTTTCGAATGAAATCAGGATTGTTAAAGGTCTGTGCGTCTCTTCACGATTCTAGTAGACGGCGCCCTTAATGATAATATAATAGTCTCGTGCACGGAGACCTCCGACGACACTACTAGAATATCAACAGCCTCGTCTCACAATGTGTCCACAATTACCAATCTTAGGTGCCTCGGCCCGACGACGTACTTTCTGACTTGACGATATCTTTATAGTGTCCCGACGCCCAAAACAACGATGATGATGGCGCCTCGGCCCACAATACTCCGCGACTCGACGAAATCTGAATCTCAACTCGCTGTTCGACGGCGTCTCTCCACTACGGCGTCCCGACGCCCAGTTCGACGCCCGCCGACAGCACCCGGTGCGTCGTTTTTCGTGGCTCTCACTCTAAGGCTTCAATTGCGTCTACACATTTTGAAAATCAATTTATAAAAACAGCAATCCTTGATAATTATATTTGCGAACTTTATGAGAGGCGTTTACCCAGAATGACTCGGTTTCAGTCGCCATATTGAATTTTATTATGTTTCGCTTTTTTTTTAATTCTGAGAAGAAAAATGTTAAATCGGCGACTATGCCGCAAATTCTATTTACCTTGAGCTACAATACAAGCATAGCAGTTGAACTAGTAATGCATAGTTAGATCGCAATTTGTCGGGCAAATTATGAATATAAAAAAAATTGCCTCACAGATTGCGGCGTAATTATATGTTAACAGCTAAACCGCAAGGTCTGTACTGTAGCGAAATGTAAATAGAATTTGAGGTATAATCGCATATTTAACATTTATCTTCTTAGGATTCGAAAAAAAGCCAAAAAATTATAAAATTCAGTATGACGACTGAAACCGAGCCTTAAGCGTGATCTCTTGCGCCGCAATTAAATGTAAGAGATTTCGGCGTCAAAAATTGTGCTTCAGATACACGTTAGTCGAGGAAAAATTTTCCTCGGAAAGTTGGCAGCAACTATTGTATAGGATAGCGGGTTTTTTTATTTTTGCAAATTGGCTTCGAAAAAGCTACAATTCTGAACTGATGCTGTTAGCACTGAATTATATACCAGCATGCACTCTTAAGGGGGAGTGTTAGATAATTTTATGTGTTTTTAAATTTTCGAGCCATAACATTTATTCAAGTTGTATTATCAAAATTTTCTCTTCTTGGTAAACAACTGGACATAAATAGTAGTGGAATCATTAATTAATTTGACATGCGGAATCATTTCAAGGGAATTGTAGATTAACCTCCAAGAATGATTACAAGTTCGAAATAAGATGAACATATAAGCTAACACTGTTATGATCTCCAAAATTCAACACAAATGTTCTCTATGCCTCAAATATTTTAAATAGGATGTTATTGCCGAAAATTGATAAATATAGTTTAGCATCAAACACTTCCCTTAAATCTACTTGTTGTGAACATGCAAGTGTATGTTTCTTTTTAATTTGTGTATAGGGGCCAGGATGTTTGTTTCGATAACTTTCAACAGTCAGTTTTGTGGTAATGTTGGAGTACAGCTGCTAACCACCGATAGTAGTGTGAATTCATCTACCAGCAATTAACACCATGCTACTCGCCCGCAGAGACGCAGCTGTTGCTGCCTGTGGTGGGTCTTATTGCAGGCGAGCAGGTTACCTTTTGTGGCCAAGCCAGCGTCTATGCTGATCTCACCTATGATACTAGTTCCCAGCGGATCTCGACACGTTGCTGACGTCAGCGTGTGGGTAAATGGGCGTGGTTGTTGGACGGCCCAACTACTGCAGTCGCAACACACTGCGTTATGTCTAACGATTATTGAAGTTTGGTTGTGCTCCCTTTCAGGGAGATTATTGTTTCGACCCCCACCTGTCGAATATGGAATGGTTTATTTTCATTTCCATCCCCGTGAACATTTCTCAAATTCCCATTCAATGATAGATAACTTAGTTTCATCATATGAAATAAAATAAAAATAAGAATAGGCTTAGCTTTTATGAACGTTGTGACTGGCCGCTGGTGACGTCAGTGCTGTCCTGTCGTTTGTAGTCTACATAGTTATTAGTAGAGGCCGGAAAATATCGCGGATTCAGTGACCTTCATGTCAGAATGCACTGTTCTGCGCATACTCAAGCCCCGACCATTTGTTCACTACCTGCTACTAAGTGGAACAACAGCCAGTGAGCAAATAGACGGGGCTTGAGTATGTATAGGACAATGGATTCTAGCATGTGGGTAATTGAATCCACGAAATTTTCCGGCCCCTAGTTATTAGGCTATTCACGGTCATGACCACTTAGGTCACTGCCTAGCCTACAGCTCTGGCGAGAGCAGGGATACGGATTTGCGTGTTAGCAGAACCCGGCATTCGTTATCCTGCCAGTGTATATAAAACTAATGTTGATCGACTAGCTAACCCCCCCCCCCCTCCTCTATACTCTTTATACCATAGAAGGAAGCTAGGTATAGAAGTTAATGCACTGCAGCATCATCTAGTGGCGAGTTATAGTAAAATGGACATTGTTAAAATATTTTCCGTGTTCAAGTATCTATGTTTAATCATTTTTATGGTGATCGGTTAAACGACATAGAAGTTAATGAGCTGCGGCGCCGTCTAGTGATTAAATGGAGTCGAATGGATAGCATGAAAACCTTCTCCATAAAAAATATATATAGTATATAATTTGTGCCAAGTTTCACGGTGGTCAGTCAAACTGTGTCGGAGTTCGTTATCTGTCGAACCTACATACTGCCACCACTGACTTTTTTTTTCATCTCGCTGCGACTCGCATAGCTACAGGATATTTATTCTGTTTCTTCAATGCCCTGAAAACTGTGAACAAATAGTATTTTGACTCTCAACAAGTACTTTAAAGCACCGACACTTAATTTTTAATTCCCCACATTTAATACATGCTGGATATTTTCCTCGTTTCAATGCAGAAAATGGTTTCTGTCCGAAAGCGAAATCGTGTAAGGTGACTTAGCCTCATCGAACGTAATTTAAAATATTGTAAATCTGTATCATTGTTCTCGTCGGGACTCCAAGAGGCCGTAGCCACTGTTAAATATATTTACTAACTCAGACATTACATTTTTATAGCAGTGAAGTGTAACACTACTAAGTTAATTGGCCACGTGACAATGTTTATATCAAGCGACGGAAAGACAGAAATTTGCTGAAAGGAAAATTCCACCAAGCTTTTGAAAAGTGCGTAAACATCCTATAAGGTTGGATGCCGAAGAACACTTTTGACGTCGAGGGACGCACGCAGCCTTCGCCTACCATCATTACGATCCGGGTTTGTTTCCCGATGAGATTATTCCAGATTTTTGGTCGAGGGGAACGTGATGGGTTCTTTCGGGACACTCCCCGATGTTGTGTTTTTGTTATGACTGGCGATTGCTGGTTTATTTACTGTAAACTAAGCCTCAATTTGCAGCTTTATAAAAACCTTCCATACCTCTGTGGTTCGATCGTGGCACATGTGACTTTAGTGTGTGTTGGTATAAGCAGGAATCATGAGTATTTGGGAAAGGAAAAAAAAGGGGGAAATTTTAGAAAAGGTTTAGCCATTCCTAGAAAATTTTAGCCCCTCTAAAATATCTGCTACACTATCCCAATAGGAATATTTCCTTGAGTCTTAATAGCTGTTTGCTGAAAATTTAAAAAATCACATAGAATAAATGTTTATTGCAGTGACAAAAAAGTAGAAGTGAAGGTTGACATGTTGGCGACAGAGCCAAGCACCTGCTGCCACGTGACAGAGAGAGCAGCTGACCCTGACAACTTCATGTTTGCTGATGGCAGACATCGACCACTGCCACTCCCTTGTGTGTTGAAGTTCGCTTGCTTCTTCAGGGTCGTGCTTGGCAACTAACTGTTCTTGGACACAGGAAGTTCAAGTAAACCTGCGCCGACTATGCCACTGGTAACTATTCAGGGTCTCTTGTCTCTTCTACCAATGCTACTGACGAGTTTCAAGAGAGATCTTGAACGATGGGTTTAAGCTACGGAAGATTTTTGTTGGGTGAAGAGGGAACGGATTACTATGCAGATTTTTATTACACTGGGTAAAACGAGTATTCTTAAACTAAACATATTTTTAGTGATGCTGTATTAGCAGGGCATGCATAAAATGTATATAAATGTTCAAAATATTGACTTATCTGTTTTTGTAGGGCTGACAGTAAATTAAAAATAAAACGGCATGTCTTCTAGTATTATTTTTTAACGTAATGCAGAGTGCCCGATGGGAGAATAACTGGAGTTTTCTCCTTCTGACCAATAAGCTTAGGAACTCCACCGGCTCAGCTGCCAACATTCCCGCTTACCCGCGAGGATGATGTGTCTACACGTCTAGGGATCGAACAAACTCGTGTCACGCACTAATAATTAGTATATTTGTGGTGAACCTGCTCGTGTTTGTGATGGCTGTGAGACTCCCCCGACTGTGCCCCACGTTTTGTTGTGGTATCACATGTATGACCATGCAGTCTCGTCGAGCTTTTCAAATCGCCGTCTATCTTCACGGGCGTTCGTCTGTGAGCGGCATGCTCTCAATTTTACGTACGATGGGAATTTATATCTGTTTGTGATTTCGTTCTTTTGTGTGTGTGTTTTAATAGAGTAGCAGCACAGCTTTTCTAAGTGAGCGAGAGGGTTTAGTCTGCGCTTAACATCGTGGTATTTAGCGCTGGAGAGGGGTGACATGTGAGTATGGAGCAGCACCGGAATGATTAGGGCGGGGGAAACGGGAGATCCCCGAGAAAACCCGCCGACCAATCACTGCTTTTCTAACATGTACGAATGCGTCCACTCATTGTTTTTAGTTTAACTAATAACAAGTTTTTTTTGTTTGTCATTTGTTTGTTACCGTTTGATCGTCTGTTGTACGTACTCTGCCGTAATCACATAGATTACGTAATTTATATTACCTCGTGTCGTCGGCAGTTTTATGAACAGACATGGAGTTTGTACGTAGCGAGCCCCAGCTCATTTTCGGCCCGTAAACTTTGTCCTTGTTTGTGCCACGAAGGTTATACATTGTCATTATTATCTTTTGTATTGATTATAAACTAACAAACTAAGTTCAGTGTTTTGAGAACTTACTCGTTAATTTTGGAACATTGGTGAACCTTGTTCACTGTGTTAGTAACTACCACGTATGGAATCAAATACGACTTGCTGTTTTTGCTGATCTCATCAGTTCCGGCGTGTTTATCAGACTAGCATTTATTTTCCTGTGCTTCCTTCCGTGTTGCGGTGATCGAGAGATTAGAACTCTCCCACCTACCTAGGCGATCCAGGTTCGATTCCCGGGTTGGTGCGGGCCAGGATTTTTCGCATGTGGGAAACGTGCCGGATGTTGCCGTTGGGCGGCAGATTTTCTCGGAATGCTTACGTTTCCCTCGCCTTTCTCATTCCGTCGCTATCTCCCCCTCATTCATTCTTGCCCAGGACGGGCGACAAGCATGTCTCGCTAGTCGAGCAGCCTGCCCACCCTTCACCCCAGCCTTCTCCTACCCACATTGTTTCAGGGATGGCCAACCTTATGCCCGCGGGGCAAACGCTGGCCCGCCACTGTATTTTGAATGGCCCACCAAAAGCTGAAATATTTGCGTTATATTTCAAAGCTATCTACGCTTGCAATAAAAATATTTAAATAATGTTATATTTGTCAGTGCTCCTTACCTAAATACTGTGCAGACAGTGTTCGAACTTCAAGAGAATAAACAGCGAATAAGTGTTTTATAAAACAACTCTCGGTTGTAATACAAGAGATTACGTATGTACATGTTGAGCTCATAGAAAGTAGTCAAAGTGAAAGTTATTTATCGTGGCCCGCGACATGATTTGATTCAACGTTTCTGCCATAGCTTTGAAAAGGTTGGCCACCTCTGGGCTAGATGTCATGAATAAGTACAGTATATATGTACATACACACACATTTATAATCATATTAAGGGTACTGCTTGCCTGGAGCTGTTTTGCATGGTGGAGGTTCAGAAGCGTAGTAGTTATAAGTGAAGCGAAGAGATTTTGTTCAGCACTTAACAGGGAAACTGGAGATCCATAAGAAAACCCGCCGAACAACGGCAGTAGCTATAAGGACGACCTTAAAAGGCCTCCCTACCTGCCCTTTAAATGCGTTGCAGTGAGTTAGTACTATTATTATTTTTATGAAACTATTTAACGCGCATTGTATACGATAAAAACGCACACTTCAAAAAATGTCGCTAAAGTTGTAAAAATTCGGTACGTTTTTTAGAAACATTATTTTCGGGCCCCTCAAAACGGTCAAAAATGGTTTTTCCAGGCTGCCGTATCTGGAAAAATTACAACTGGATTCGGAAAAACACATTGTTAGAAACAAGCGTTGGGATTTGGACTATGTTGTCCACAAATAAAATAATGTGGCCACAGCTTAAAGTCCCATAGGAAAAAATATAATAGTAAAGCGCTGCACGCAGTTGAGTGGCTTGCGCGGAGAGGCGATAATGCATTACATACGCCGAACAACGGCAACCTTACCGCTCCTGCCTCGCACACACAAACGCAGCCTACCTAGGGAGGTCCCTTAATGTGTACTTCAAATGCTGTATCAGTATCACCACTACTCGTCAGGCATTCAGTTAGCGTGCAGGTTTTTTGTCGAACTGTTTTTACCATGGCATTTCAAATTTCAAGCGGCGACCATCTAATTTCATTGGTGAAACGTTTGTAAGCGAAATGCAATGCTCTGTCATGTATATTAGGTCCCTACACATCCTGTTAGCACATATTTGGTCACGACCGTCTGAAAAAAGACGGCTTCGGTTCGGAGCTGATTTAGCCGCGTGCCTACCCGGGCCGCCAAGCAATCTGCAGACGTTCTGCAGTCGATAGTTTTTTTTTTTTTTGTTGTTTATTCTTCGTACGATCGTACGTGAGATGATGTCTGTTTAGGAATAGCATTCAAAGAACATTACACGTGGGTATACCATCTCAAGTCCTCCAGTAATCTTTAAGCTCATTTTCTCGCTACCGAAAGTGTCGAAAATTAGAGTTTTTGTGGTGCTTTTCAATTCGAAAATCTTGGTGTAGAATATATAAAAAGTCTTAGGCATGTGCAATATAATATATTATAGTTATCGTTAATATTACGTAATAAAATTGGCAAAAAGAAGCATATTTTCCAGTTCCCACAAGACATTGGTTTTGAATGATCGATTTCATAATCATCGATATTATCCCAACCACATTTTTGTCTTCCGACAGATGCTGCTACTCAAATTGAAGAAATCTTTCGTTTTGTCAGCAGTAGGTATAGTGATTAAAAATTATGTGATAATGATTATTTCTTTATTAAATGCATTTGCAAAAAATAATAAAACAGAAGTTATTGCAGAAAATCAATACATTTAATTTAACATCTAGATCTCCCCCTTAAGGGTGTTCAAGTGCCATAAAGTCATAATTTTATATTTATATGAAATAGTGTAAGTTCTGTAGACGGTACTTGTGAGTGCAGTTTTCTCTTAAGAAGCAATTTTAGCTAGTAGAGTTTTCTCATAACGATGCGCAAAGTCAAAATTTGCATGTTCTGCTGCCATGCAAATAGTGAAAACCAGTTGACTTACGTACGTTAAATAATTCACAGTGAAATAACATACTATGAGCTACGTAATAAAACATTTGAAAAAATCCCACGAACAATTTTTGTATTTTTAAAAAAAATTCTGAGTTTTTTATCTTTTTTTTGTGTACATTTGCGATTTTTTTAAATTCAAAATATGATGTGTTTTTTTTTTTTTTAATGTTTTATTGTATAGCTCATGGGGCGCAAGTTGTTTAAGTAGGTGTATTGGTATTCACTATTTGCATGGCAGCAGAACAAGCAAATTTTGACTTTGACACTCCATTACGAGAAAACTGTGAGAGCTAAAATTGTTTTGTGCAAGGAAACTGTGCTCAGAAGTGTCGTCTACGAAACTAACACTATTTCATAAAAATATAAAATTATGATTTTATCGCACTCGAACGCCCTTAAGGGTGCCGCCTACCACGCGCTTAAAATTCGTTGCAGAATGTTCGTAAACAGGTTTTTTTACAGAACTATTTCACATACGTCCACTGTGCCAACGTACGAAAAGAAAACACACTGTGGGAAAGGTCGGAACGTCATTGTTAAGACACTATGCTCAGTAAACCTCTTTCTAACCCTTCCAGCAGCTAAAACCAGCATTTTTAAACTGCCGTACTTCAAAATGTAGTAACCGGATTTATGTAAAACTCAAATTGAGACGTGCAGTGAATTTTGGTACAGACTTTCCACCAATAAAATTGTATGGACACATCTTAAAGACGCATAGTAAAAATGGAGTACGGCGTGTATCTTCCACGGATGTTCAGTGCTTGGCCCATTGTGGCGATGCGGCTTCAAGCTCGCCCTTACAGCTTCGTCACTTTTGAGCCTCCAACGTGCGGTAGGTGGCGCCCTTAAGGGTGTTCAAGTGCGTTAAAATCATAATTTTATATTTTTATGAATTAGTGTTAGTTTTGTAGATGATTCTTCTGAGTACAGTTTCCTCATACAAATCAATTTTAGCTCTCATAGTTTTCTCTTAACCGTGCATGAAAGCCAAAATTGGCTTGTTACGCTGCCATGCAAATAGCGAAAACTAATTGATATACTTAAATGAAATAATTCACTGTGAATTAACATCACAAGAGCTCTGCAATAAAACATTTTAAAACTCTCAAAGTAATATTTTGAATTTTTTAAAAAGATCGCAAAAGTACAGAAAAAATTGCAAAATTCCAAATTTTTTAAAATATAAAAATAGTTCATGGGATATTTTTTAAGTATTTTATTACGTAGCCCATGGCATGTTATTTCACAGTTAATTATTTCACGTAAGTCAGTTAGTTTTTGCTATTTGCATGGCAGCAGAAAATGCAAATTTTGGCTTTGATGCACCGTTGTGGCTAAAATTGTTTCGTAAGAGGAAATTGCACTCACAAGTATCGTCTATAAAACTAATACTATTTCATAAAAATATTAAATTATGATTTTATCGCACCAGGACACCCTTAAGAGTGCATGGCAGATAAATAATTGCTGAAAACATTAATTGATTTCTATGCTTTTTTCGAAGCCAAAATGGATAAAATAATCAATGACAATCCTAAATAATGGTATTTGCCAACTTTATGAGTAAATATTTATTCAGAATTACTAATTCGTTCCGCGTGATCTCTTTCGCCACAGTTAAATGCACGAGGTTTCGATGTCAGAGATTGTGATTCAAAAGTTCATAGCACTGGAAACCATTTTGTTTAAAACGTTGGCTGAAACTATTGTCTATTGACTGTTTTATTTTCTGTGAAATGTTAAAATTGCTCAAATATAGCCCCTCTTATTATTTAAATTTGTGTATTATTAAAAATGTTAACAACATTTTGATAACAGGAATTCTTAATCAATAATATATTCTTTAATGGCATGCTAAATCTCATTATTCTCCACAAACCTCTTTAACCTGTATTTACTTTTACACTGCCCTCTTAAAAGGCTCAAAATAATGTCCTTTATCACACTCTTAAGAAGGTATGGTACATAGGTTAACTGTAGAATTGTTTATTGTAGGAAACTAAATTTGAATGTTAAAAAACAAACGTAAGCAATCACATGAAAAACAATTTTTGCTACGTTTGCCAGCAAACATTTTGCCTAAGTGAAGTATTTATTGTGAATTATTATTTCATAAATGATATTACAATGCAAGAGATTGCATTAAAGGACTGCATCATCCAGGCAAGATATTTGCACATAAAGTTGCCAGAAACTGTACATTTTTTTCTATCATACAGAATTGGCTTTCAAATTCTTGAGTATTTCAATATAATAGTACAGTATTAATTCATGTATTACACCCCCTTAACAGTGATTTCCTTTACTCACCGGAAGGTGTTTACTTTTCGTACACTGGCATAGTATTATTACTCATGCAGAATAGTTGTGTAAAAAAAAACATATTTCTCAATGTGCTGAAATGCATTTGAAGCACGTGGTAGGCAGTGTCATGATATATTTTTTAAAAATATATTTACTCTTGCTGAAAATTGTTTGACTACGCACTTAATATTTATGGTTTTTCGTCATAACTGTGACCACATAAGACAGACGACACTAAAGTGTGTCGCAGCGTACAGTTTGAAAACACATGTTAATTGTGATTGTAAATAACTTGTCAGATTGTGTGAATGATAAACATTAGCTGGTTCCACAGTGCTGCAGTGTGCTACCTCTAGACAAGCTGTAACCAGTCAGGATAAACAGCTAAATAGTTGATGTTACTGAGATTCATGTTGTGATGAAGCAGTAGCTGTTGTGAAGAATTGATGTTTGTGTTCATACAGGTCACAGGTGTGGTGATGGCAGAGAGCTGACCGAGACTTGGAGCCATGGCCGGCAGATGTCACCATTTTGTACAGAATGCGTGGAAGAAAGACCTGTGCTCGAACTGCTTCAAGTCTAAAGAGGAGCATGACGCGAATGGCACCGCCAACAGTGAAGGCAAAAGTCGTTACCAATCCACCTTGTACTCCAGCAGGCCATATTCTTGGAGGAGGACAGAGGCTGTGGTGCAGGTTTGTGGACATTTCATATTGCCAGGCTGTTCACACGTTTGCACTATTCATTAGTGAACTTTATTTATCTATGCAATTTTCACATCAGATGATTAGAATAAATTAAATTAAATTGGTTTTTCTTTAAGAAAAATATTGTTTCACCAGTTACTTGCTAATTTACACAATTGTACAGTCCATTAGACTGTGATTTTGTGTGTGTGTGTTATGTATGGTACCTGGGAGACGTCAAACTGGAATTGTAGTATGGGCAATAGGAATGTTGATTCAAGAAACTGATTAAGAGAGTGGGTCATTCTGGAAACCTTACGAAGTTCAAAAGTACTGTTACGTACTGGTAGTACTGTGTTACATCGTCTTTAGCATGAATACATGTGGTTATACAATCTAGCATATATAATCATAGATACATTAAGGGAACTGATGCATAGTAGGTATATTTCTTAATTTAAATTATGGTACACTGCACATTAAATTTATTGGTACCTTTTAAGTTGCATTGTTTATTTTATATTTTTAGAAATTAATTTATTCAAATTCGTGAACTTCTAAAATCCTCACGAATGCCTTGTGTCAGTTTTTTTGGAAATCCCATTTTATGAAAGAGGGGTTAATTGCCTGTGAAAGCAGTGCCATCGAGGGACTGAAATGAGGCCACAGAATATTCTTGAATATCTCATTAGTACATTAGACAATGGGAAACTGAGAATCCTTGAGAATTGCTTCTCATACTGCAACATCTCTAGTTCGTAATGTGCCACTCAACATTGAAGTCTGAATATCTGGTTTGTCAGTACTACTTCATACTCCAGTAGTTATCATCCATTTCATTTTAAAATGTGGATTTATCAGTAAAAATAGTATGTTACAATTTCCATTGCCCTTCATATTTGACAAAAAAATACAAATTTGTCACTAAATAAATATTGTTTGGGGAGGGCACCAGAGGATCAAGGTATCGCACTTTGGGTGCTGACATATGACTGGATTCCCGTAGGAATCTGCTTGCCCCGAAATACGACATGAGATGAGGCCCTACGAAGGAGAAGAGCCAGAATGAGAAGGGAGGAGGAAACGAGAGATCCCAGAGGAAACCCGCCAACTAGTGGCAATGTCCGGCACAACTTCCTCATGCAAAAGACTCCGTAACTAACTAAGCCAGGAATCAAGCTCGGAACGCCTTGTTGGGAGGTAAGTGCTCTAGCCACTGCCACAACCGCTGCCCCAACTTGCTATTACTGAGGTGCCATTTAAAGACTGTGTAAAGGAAGTAAAGACTGAGTATGATGTTCTTTAGAATCTGGAACGGTTCTCAGAATAGTGCTTCATCATCACGAGTGTCATATAATGGGAGATCTGTCTTCACCCTGCTCATTTCAAGACCTTGAACACTCAAAAATGCTGCAGACAAAGTCAAATATTATGATGATCAAAATAATATTTATAGTAAAAAATACTTGTTTTAAAAAACACAGTAATACAGACATTTCTGTACACCTTAGCGGCCAACAAACAGCATTTAGAAAGGGCTTCTAGTATTCTTGTTGGACTGGTGTAGCACAGCATAAACCTTTGTGGCAAATGGCACCAAATTAAGTAAAAGGTTCTTTAACGTGAATGTACTGTCTCAGATATAATTATTGCAACTGAAAAAAAAGTTTTGTAGCTGTGTGTGTGTGTGTGTGTGTGTGTGTGTGTGCATGTGTGCATAATGGATGTAAACAATATTATTTTGCCTGAAATATATAACATGCAGTGTGCTTTAACAAGTGTTTAGTTGAGCATGAATGACCGTTATTGTCGAGGCAACCAGTATGGTGTAGCTTTAGTGTGTAAAGTCCTTTAATATTCCTATAATATATCCAGGCTGTGTTAGAAATGTTTCTATAAGTGAACAGACACATAATAGAAACACATTCTCAGGAAACGTACTTTGATTTAGGACACCAATTTGTATGGATATAATTTTTGTGTTGCTCAACGAATGCTAATTTAAACATTATATACACAATATCTGCTTTTCTCTGATGTAGTTTGGGGTTCGTATGACCACTCACTGCTTGTTTTCTAAATATTACAGATGGCTCTTTCACTTACTCTGGTATAGTCGACTGCTCTTGCAGTAGCCCTTCATAGTGGTTCTAAAAGAAAACAGTCTTTAGCCTTCTCATCACAACACTGAATAACAAACTGTATATTTACACATTTACTCTTGATTCCAGTACCGTTTCAATCGTTCTGTACCTCCATTGCTTTGCACACAACTAAGCCCACCATAGCTGATGTTAATGGAACGGCCATTAACATAGCCAGACTTACATGCACATATCTTTCCTTCCTGTGGTTCTTACCCTGCTTCCTCACACTCAGACGTGCACAAATGTCTGCCGGTTACAGTAGGCAAACCAGGCAAAAAAAAAAAAAAACGACCTTTATGTAATTACTTAACAATATGCCATCTTTCTCATACAAATCACTTTGAATAGACCAAAACGGTTGCCATGACTACAACTAGTGGTTTTTTATCTCTAAAGATTTGAACAGATAGCCCATATGATAATGACAATTTTTTTGACACAAAAATAGTTGCAACCATTTCTTTTCACTATCAGGCTACGTTATCTATATTGGATAGGTTGTCTATTTGGTAACAGACAGCACCTGAAGAGGATTTACCGTACAGAGTAGTAGATTTTACAGTCCTACAAAACAGATTCAGAATAGCTTATATTACACATTAACCTAAAATAGAATGTGTTATGAGGTATAGTCCTTACCTACAGTTCAGGAGGGAGCTACTGCATTACGTACCATAAGTTGTTTGCCTTGCTAAAAGTATAATACAGTTTCATATTTTTTCCTTTTGATGAGACTGTATTACCATGAAAGTAAAGCAAGATAAGTGGGCTTTATATCTCGTTGACAACTAGGTTATTAGAGACTGTGACAACTTACTACAATGACAGGAGTTGGGAGAGGAGTCAGTCATGGCCTTTGTTAACGAACCATCCCAGCATTTCGGGAAACCGTAGAAAACCGAAATCAGGCTGGCTGGGGATCGAACCCGGGTTCTTCCAAATGCGAGTCTACCTGTTACCATTGTGCCACCTTCTGTGTTGTATCATCATGAAAAATCCACTTGTAGACAACAAAGGATGTTCTGAACCCTTACAGACATATCACTGGACTAGTATATGTGTATTTTGCATTTATTTGGAGTAATTTTTATGGAAAAATAACAAAAATATTAAATATTGTGACACTGTTATGGTTTTCTGAAAGCTGATCAGAGATATTCGTTATGCTTGGGTTGTTTTAGAGCATTCTTAAGGATACGCAGCAGCTGCCTAAAAAAAACAAAGGTGCTACAGTTCGTTTCCCCGCTGAGGAGTCTGAGGTGATTGGCTATGGTGGTGACGAAAATTTCTCCTCAGATGGGGAGGACAATACTGAGCTCCCAGACGGCAGCCCTACATCAGATGAAGAGGAGGATGGTGAGGAGGCTAAAGAATTGCAGAGGCTGACGCGGGATAACACTGACTTTAACACAGTCACTGCTAACCTGCTGGGTGACAAGCGTGTGCGATCGAGTGGTCGAGTCATGCTAGGAAAACCTCTAACAGACTCGGAGGGTCGCAGGCAGACTCTTCAAGTTACTATCACACCTTTCGGTGGTAGTTACGATACATCTATAGCTGCCAACAGGAAGAATCATTTCAACAAGTTGCTGCATGACAGCACCGAAGACTCAATGCTACTCAAGTCTGCCTCCAAACTGTGTGATGTAACTTCATCCCTTGAAGATTCATCCAAAAAGTCATGTGTTGAGAATGGTGAAACAAATGCAGTGATCAATAATAACCATTTAGAAAGTATTGAAAGTGAAATTAAAAGTGAAAATAATTCAGAAAATGAAGTGTCAAATGAGAGCAATGCAAGCAGTGCATGTAATACCACAGATGTACTTACTGAAGGTGAGATTCAGCCAGAACCCATTGTGGAAGAAACTAAGTTGCACATATCTGAGCCTAAACAAGATACGTTACCCTCCGCTGTACAAGAAGCTAAGATTCTGGCTGAAAGTGATTCTTGTGAAGGAAAAGTAAGTCGAATACCACTTAGTAAATCTAGATTCTCGACTGAGAAATCAAAACCTGTGATTCGAACTGCAGCTTTCAATGGTAAGTTAGACTTGCACAGCAAATTGGAGGAAGTTGTACCAAAGCCAAATATTCGCAAAACTTTAGAAATTATCAGAAAAAATGAACCAGAAAAAATTACTGAATCAGAGGCCACAAAAATCAAAAGTGCTCCAATCACGGAATCATTAATTAAAGATTCTGAGGTTTCTGCAGCTTTCGTAATTTCAGATTCAGGTGCAAAATTTGATACCACTTCAAAAGACACAAAAAAATTACAGTCATTTGGTTTCCCAAATAAAAGTAATTTACACAATACACAGTTATTAACTTTGAGAAAGATTGAAGTTTTAGAGAACAAGTCTGAAGAGCATAAAACAAAAATTTCTGGACAAGATGCAAATAGTTGTGCCTCTGGTAATTTTGCTCATGTTATTGCTAAGCCGGCAATAGTTGAAAGTAAAGAGACTCCCATCTCCAAATTAAGCAGTTTTATGAACATAGACTCACCTTTACAATTTAGTAAACTTGGCAAATTCTCATCAGATGTACCTAGCCCTGAGAATGACTCAGTGGTGCCCTTATCAAAAGAAAAATGTCTCTCATCAGAGATGAAATCTTTAGTGAGTGAGGACAGTAGTAGGAACAAATCTTCGTTGTTAGGATCCCAAGGACTGAACAAACTACCCCCAGTGATAACTCAGAGGTGTGATGATGGCATGTTTAATGCAGAGCAGCACAGCAGGGAACTGGCAGGGGAGCCTGATGGGAGAGCAGACCCAGATGATCCCACCGAGCCTCCTGCCCTTCCTCGAAGTCCTCCACCAATCATTGATCCACGACCTTCATTCCTGCATGGAGCCAGCCAGAAACAACTAGGAGGAGAGAAGCCAAAGATTCCCACAAAGCCAAGCAAGGTTCTGCAGGCTGCAGGCAAGCAGCCTGCATATCTGGTGAGTACTCTCTCAACTCAAAAGTACATACGTACTGTACTATAATAAGAGTGTACAGTGTTTAGTTGTTTATAAATGATAGACTACGACTTCATGTTTTCCGTACCGACAGTAACACCATGTACAGTACAGTGGATGGTACATACAGTGGCAGAACAAGTAACAACACAAGATTTTATAATAAAAACCAAAAAAACAGAGTATCTCCTTGTGTATATAACAAAATTGTTTACTTAATCTGTTAGTAATTTGTGACCATGGTTTTGTATTAATATCTGTTTTATATATATATATTTTTTTTCTACTGAAATAATATTTGTTGTATATATTTTAGTGGACCCATAGGTTGTTTGTGTTTAAGTGAACACTTTTGAAGACAGTCCTGGCAAGAATAGTTATCAAAGTATTTGTTGTATTTTGACATTTTATGTTAATTTTTTAGCATAGTGAAATCTTTATGCTGAATTTGTTACTTTCTATGCTATATTTGTATTGAGAAGACACAAAGTGGTTGTAGGCCTTCACAAGTGTTCACTTTAAGGCCATGCTCCCTGGTTTCTACTGTTTTTGTGATAATTATTTTTTTAAGCTTGAATACGAGCAGATATCGTAATTATGTTTGGCAGTTTTGTTTAAAATTGTTTTGGCTGCAATAGATATTTTTTTCAAAACAAGAAATTATACACTTCCGACTAAAAGTCAATTGACCGAAATTTTATTCATTACATTATTAGCTAAAACCATAGTATTTACTGTCTAAAAATAATTAATACAAGAAATGGTACACTTCGACTAAATAGTCAATTGACCAAAATTTTGTTCACTACATTATTAGCTAAAACCATAGAATCCACTGTCTAGGAAAAATTAGACAACATGTGAAGAAAGACCATTTTAAACAAATAGGCCAAACAAATGTTTGATAACTGCTCGTATTTAGGCTTAAAAAATACTTATCTCGAAAGCTGTAGAAACATGTGAGCATGGTCTTAACATTGTTCACCTATACAGGACATTTTTTTGGACCAAAAGTAGTTATGTGTATGGTGTAAATTAATCTATAGAAAAGTTTTTTTTTACTGTGAAAAAAAATTTTCTTAACATAAAATTAGGACTAAGGCAATTATTAAAATACTACTGACTAATGTGACACTTCCACTGATACTGTACTTAGGTGGTGTTGAGGTTATGTGTGGTGTTCGTTGTGGACACGGATAGCTTAGTACTGTTTATGGTTTGTTGATAATTATAGGTTAGTTCATTTCATCTGTTATCCCTACCCGTTGCTGAGGGTCAAATTTTACAGTCAAACCAGTAAATTTGTCAGTCGCTCCATTTATTGTCACAAGATTTGTACCTTTGACAAAAGTGGTTAGTCACAAATAATTTTGATACATCCGGTACTGTTATTACATAATACTGCAGTTACGTTTTGTTGAATATCAGTTAGCCACTCTGGCAATGCCTAGCTACCATGCTTCTTTAGTTAGGCAGTTGTCTACAACGGATTGACAAAAGAAAGCAAACAAAAAAAAAACACTACCGGGATTTACTCCCCTATTTTATCCCTGAAAGTTCCATCACCCCAAATATGCCGTAAAGACAAAGTTCTAGATTTACACATTATTAGCGCCTATTAACCACGCCAAAGCGCTCAAGGCCATCTTCTCCACCTCACGACTGTGGATTTCTTGCATCCTACCTCCCCAGCCATCTCTTCATGACTGTTAAATCCTGGATGAACATGGTAGCTAAGGCATGTCTCGGTGGAGTGATACAGCAAGACCCAAACTATTGGAACCTGAACAAATACACTTTAAAACTGTATAAAAAGTGTTACAACTATTGAAGTTGTAAATTTCCCAATGAAATAACACACTAATTAAACTTAAAAATGTTAATTGTCAAAAACTGCAAACTGGCGGAACTGTTGTCATGGAGCAACATCAGGAGCAGACAGATGCAAAAGCTGACCAATGTGTATCAATAACCTACGTCACAAAGGAATTCCGGGAAGCTGGTAATCAACAGCAATGTCAGCGCCAGAAATCCTACTGCCTGGAGAAAACTGCAACACAAAAAGTTATTTACTTCACCAGAAAAATTTATAAACAACTGTAAATTACTGAACCTTAAAATATAAGAAAAATATAAGAAAAGGTGATATAAAGAAAAATAATTAAAAGTCTGCTGTGGTCAATTTGAAACCAAACAAGCTAGGAAACCAAATAAAAGACTCTACTTTAAAATTCCAGGCTATACTTTAAGTTTAAATTTTGAAAACTGAATTTAATTTTCTCACGTCCCTAATTTCTGAGTTATTGAATCCTGTTGTATAATCACAAACACCTGACAAGTCAATATTAATAAAGCACATTGCGTGTAATTAAAGATTAAATTGACGAAGGAAAAAAAAAACTTTATATAAATTTAAACAGGTAGGAGCCCAATGTCTACGCACTTCACACCGTGGTGGGAATATTAACATGTGGAACCGTCCAGCCGCCAAAACTTGCACCCTACTACACCGCTGCCTATGACGTTACGCGAGTTGCAAGGAACAGAAAGCTAGCACAAGTCAGTACACATCAGACGTCCCACGCGTGCACAAGACAGCACACGCCCAGCGTGTACTTACTGGCCTAAGTCTGTGCGGCTGCAATAACTCTTCAACTTAACTCATCATCGATCGTAAACTATTCACTCAAATGACTTGACAATTTTTACTACGTAATTATGAAGTGTCCTGCAAAAGAATAAATCTGGTATTTTCTTTACATAAATTATTTTATATTTAAAAAATATATCTTAACAGTGTACTACTGTTAACTATAGACAGAAAATTGCAGGGGAAGATATAGTGAGCGAGAGACTTTTTGGTTTTTTGATTTAGATTGGTGGTACCAGCAGACGAAAGAAATAGAAAACTCTAAATTTAATTTTTACGTCCTCTTCAAAGAGTTGCAAGATACACTATAATTTTAGTGGCAGGTAGAATACAGAACATTTCGGACGAGTGCGTTCGAGATTGGCAGCCTGTTTTGAACTTAACCATCAATTTATCTGCACTGCATTTCCTATGACAATTACAATTTATTTACCGATAACTTTTTTCATTTTTAATGTTGCAGGTAATTATATTCTAAATCAGTTGTTAATTATTAATTATAATTTTACATCTAATTTTACCTGTCTTCCATCTTAGAATATTTGTGCAGTATATTAAATTACAGTTATAATGGTAGTTTTCATTTTAAAATGTCTATTTTTTAGTTTAAATACTTTCGCGCAACACTATAAAACCTTATTTTATAAATTATTAATTTATGATATTTTGCAACCCATCGGAACATATGTACATATTTTTATACTTCTTTCGCCATATTACGAACTTTACGGTTCACACAAAAAAGCATTTGAAGACTTAACATTAAAAAGGGGCTAAGTACCATTTTCGACAAAAATGAGTTAGGTACATAGAAAGGTGCCAAAACATAAGGTCTAAGACATACCTAAAGTGCTATCTCCTAGTGATATTCATGTGCACCGTACCTCAGCACAATTAGATGGTTGGAGTAACGTCAATGCATCCTAGTTCATTGAAAAAATATATATTGATGTTCATTGTGTTTTGTATTAGTTCCTGTTCGATTGCTCCTATTTACTACTTTCCCATTGTAAAAAATTATGTGAATTCATTTGGACAATTCCTTGTTCATTTGTTTGTCGCAATATACTGTTTTCGTCATTATCTCGAAATTTTCCTGTTGGCACTTAGCCCCTTATGAATGTTAAGTCCTCATTTGTTGCTCTGTAGAACACTTTTAAAAAATTAAAATTGTTAATCAGTGCATTTAATTTAATGTCTTGTTTTAGTTTGTATATTACTCAGACATAACACAAATCATGTGAACATTGTCAAAATTGACTGAGAGAGTTACAAAAATACAAGAACCATAATTTCAAGTAGATACAATGTTTGTTCCATCTAGCGTGATTTATTACAAAATCATAGCTGTAGCTTATATTGTGCGGATTAAATAAAAATGTAAAAGAGACTGTAAAATGAATAGTACTACATTAGTGAAATAGACATATGTAACTACTGTTTCGTTGGATATAATTATTAATACTGTCCTCTTATTTTGTTCCTGCATCATGCGATAGTCCTGCGTCGTGTGACAGTGTACTAAATAAACATATTGTTTATATTTAATTCTAGAAAATGACAAAAACTAACATGGAGATAGCTGTATTTTTAAAAAATAAATGACATAACTTTGATTTCAGTAGTAATTCAACATTTGAAGGAAGTTTGTAAATAAACGTATGTATTATTATTGTTAGTTTCATGTATCTTTATTCATTATGTTACCTTTAATGGAGAAAAATCACAAATTCATCTGGTTCTACAACAGTTTTTGAATCATAAATTCTGATATCCTGAAATGTATTTACTAAATTTTATTTATGGAAGTTATTCTTGAGATTGATTTTTAAATAGTAATACAGTACCATAAATATCACAATGTTAATGTTTTCATAATTATCTGAAAAACTTTCATATTTGTATTTTCTTCATGTGATAGCAATGTTCAGTTTATTTGAATTCGTACATGATGAAGTATTATATTTTTAACTAACTGCATTTAGTAGAAAATCGGGCGAGATATTAGAAGGTAGATAGCTGGAGAGAATTTAATACAATCTAAATGCAATCCCAACCCGAATTGAGTATTTCACCCTTCCAAAGAACTGATTTGTAAAATAAATACAAAGTATACATGTGATATATTATTTGACAACATTATTGCATTTTCATCATATCGTATTGACAACTTAATCTGTTCTCAACAATAACAAAGTCATAATGAACCGTAGCATATATTCACTGTCTAAACTGATTTAGTCTGACATATTTCCCAACACTAAATTTTATTTTTATAATTGCAAAACTAGTTATGTTTTTAAAATAAATTTTAATTTGTGATCTTTAATGAAACTCGTAATTAATGAATACCTATGGTGATGAAAACATGTTCTTTTATTTTAATTGCATTCAACTAGCCTCAATAACATGCAATATTTCTGTACAAAAAGTTATCAGTTTGATTTTACAATCAAGAGCACAAGAATCTAAAACGAGAAAGCATGTGAAGACTCATTTGTCCCACTGAGTGGCAAAAAAAAAATTAATTGCACCAAACTACTCAATTACTTCCAATTATTAAACTTTAATTTTAGTTTTGATTTTTAGAAGTATACAAATTAAATGGGAAACAGAAAATTGTAACTTAACAATTCAGTGACAAGTATAATTTATCATTCTGAACAAATTTTGTAGACATGCCAAAATTATAGCGTAGCGTACCTCCGAACATTTCGAGGGAGACATAAAAATTAATCTTTGACATTCCTCTTCCTTTTGTCCACAGATACCCCCCATCTATCTCGAAAAACAAACGTTTCTTGCTTACTACATTTGGTCCTGCATTTTTCAGTCAATAGTGAACAGTACATTGTTGGATTATTTTTTTAAGAGTAAAATATTTTACATAATGCAAATTAATAGATAGCATTATCGGCAAGACAGTTCACAAATATGGTGCACAAATTTTGGAAGTAATTTGACTAAAAGGTTTTCGATTGGTGACGAGCTTAATTTGAAAGTTTTTTGGGGCGCTCAATGTGAGTATTCGCCTATATTTTTGTGAATATATATATATATATATATGCAAGGTTCTACCTTGTAATGTTCCCACTATGCTTCACACCAACTAAGCTGTGGATAGATTCATATTTCTGAGGGAAAAACTGTGTAATCTGCAATAAAATGTCTTAGATGCAGCATTTAGCTGAAAATATGCTGCCTCCCACTCCCACCTCAAAATAAACAAATCTTGTAAATTTCACTTGATGATCTTACATAAATACTTTATTTATCTATGCACGTAGGTATATTCATATATACATAACTAGCTAGTTATATCATGATCCAAACATTTGTAAAATTAAATTTCTTGATTCTTAATCACTATATATATATATATATATATATATATATATATATATATATATATATATATATATATATATATATATAATGTTGGAGAAAGTTGTAACCATCAGAAATCAGTGTTGTGGTTGTTTGTTTCTACAGCAAAACTTGACCTCAAGTGTGTGCCAGACTCCCCAGAAAGAGACTCCTGAACCTCCAGTAGAGCATTCTGTAGCAGAAAACCGTACTCCTCTAAAAAGACAGGCTCCAAAACCTCCGCCAACTCCTACAGAAGAGCAGGCACCAATATTTGTCATCCACAAGCTGCCAACAGGAACCAAGTGCCAGGCCCCTGTAGCTAGAGAGAAGGGAAAGAGAGAGCGTGCTTCATCGTGCAGTCCTAAAATGAGAGAGACGGTGAGCCGTTCTCCGCAGGGGCAGGAGCCCTCTAGTCAACGTTCTCCTCTCTCAGTATCTGTGGAGAGCCTCAGCACTACGGAGCCGGAGGCAAAAAAGTCTCGCAGCAAGCCTCGCTTTTCTCTTCGCAAGTTTCTACGACTGGGAAGCAACAAAGGTGATCACGCTGGAGATGTAGTAGTGGATGTGCGGAAACCTGAAGATGCTGGTCTTGCAATGTCTACCTCTCGACCTCGAATCGAGATCATTCATCCCCTGAATCTCAATGGTCTTGAAGTAGAAGTAGTGGGTGGAGATGGAGTCTGTGTTAAGAAGGTGAATGAAGACAGTGGCTCTACAAGTTCTAGCTCAAGTGACAATAGGGTGAGGAAAAATTTATATTTTCATCATGCATGGTGGTACGTGTAATGCTAGAGCTTCTGTGCTTTAAATCTTGTTCTTACCAATTATTATTTAATGAAGTAAAGTGATCATACTTAAAAAAAATTTTTTTTCCAACTGACCATGTAATTTTTGTGCAATAGAAATGTACATACCATCCGTTATCCAATCCATGATTAAAGTAATTCATAGATAAATTATTGTAGTCGTAAACCAGCAAGTACGAACTTGATGCTTTGAACAGGAGCCCTATTAACACTTTCAAGCCATTTATGTTCATTATTTCATACAAAACTGGTTTGAATTAGTAAGCACATGCATGGCGGCAGGTATTAAATTAAAGTTAAGTTAATTTGTTTAGTGAACATATTGTATTGTTTGTATTTTATGATTGTATGTAAAAAAAAGAGATTCACCAGTCAGTAGCCTAGTAGGCTGTGTACTATTGTACCACTTCAGTGGTCAAAATGGGAAATAAACCTTTATTTTCTTGGTTTATAGATGGTTTGGGATAAAATTAGCACTTCTCAAACCATAGTTACTTTTTTTTTCCTTCTAGATTATTTACAGTTTCCTCCCACTTTAAATATAAACAAACCACCCTTAGTAACAACCAAAATGTGTTGATTGTACCATACTCAAAAGCTTGCTTAAAATGCCACAGTAAATATTATTTTTTAATTATTTTTCTGGACACAGTAGTCTTAAAATATGCTACAAATATTTTTTCCCCCACCCTGAGCAGTAGAGTTGATTCTGTCAAATACAGGCATGGTTCGTGGATTCGGAAAAATTTGGATTTCAAGGTGCAAAATGGCGATATTGTAGCAGTTCTCATGTCTAAACATTGAATATACTTCAGGAAGATTTTTAAAAATTTTTTTAAAGAAACTTTCTGTTAAGGGGCCTCCCTAGTCCCTAGTAGAGGAAATCAAGTAACATTGCAAGCAGTTACCACTATTCCATTTTCTCAAATAGTTTTAAAATATTTCTAGGTATTAATTTTTTAGACCAAAATTCACAAAATCCACAAACATAATTTTAAAAAATTTAACATGCCTTGGGATAACTGTGTTGAGCACTTAAAGTAGCAAGTAGGTGGAGAAAAACAAGGGTAGCTGCGTGGAAAGTTACACAAAGTCTAAATCACATCAGAGGGTCCTGTCCAGACATTTTTTTTCCTCCACTTTTAACTTTACTACATCTCACTGTGCTTAAAAATGAAAATATAAAGTCAAAACCATGTTTTAACTAAATGGTCAGTTAACTAAATTGTGGATACCCATTACTTGTACACAAAGTTCATTCATCATTCTTTGTTAGAACAAATTTTGCAATAACTTGTTATACAGTGCTCACTATCATGAATGGCCTATATAGGGTAAGGGTCGTACGCAAGGAGGGAGGTTAGAGACTTCAAACAACGACTTTTATAAATATAAAGAAAGGTATTTATACATAATTAAAATATAAAGAAACAAAAGAAAATAACTCGTAAGACCTTAAATATTAAAAGCCGCCTAAAAATCTCAATAAATTTAGTGAAATAATATACGTATTTAGAATGGTTAATTCTAATGGTAACTCCCCCTGTTACAAAATACTCGCATATGGAGAGGGTACATTTGTTTATGGCTTTCTGCCTCGTCTATTGCGGAATCATAAATAAGACAGATTTTAAAGGTATCTGAAAAGGACGTCCGGAAAAAAAACTTTTCTATTTCATAAATGTTTATGGTGGTGGCCGGACAGAAAATCAAGTTTTGAAATTTTCATCTATGAGTTTAATATTTTACTTCTCTGCCGTATGGTTCTGTAAAGTGCTTGGCTATAAAGTATGTTCTTTAATAATGTATAACAATGTCACTTCTATTTTACTTTGTATTTTTATGTTCATATTAATTTATTATAATTCATATGAAATAATAGGCTGCAAAAAATGTCTACTGTAACACCCTAGGCTTGAAGGAGCAACATCTATAACTTATCATTCCGCCTTGAGAAAACTGTTGCAATTTGAGGCCATTTTATGGCAGAATATTACAAATAAACTATTCTTTTTGGCGTAATAGGTTTAAAAATTCCATACATGTACAAACATGCTACTATAGACCAGTTTTTTTAAAATGTGTTTCAGCTGGGTTTTGAGTGAAAATGTAGTTACGGTATTAGAATTTTTTTACTAATTAACAAAGTCGCGTACATAATATATGAAAAGTTCGTAGGAAGTGCCACGGTGTGTAGGACAGGTCAGGAAATTTTGGTACAATTTACTGCAGTGTTGTCGCGAAACGAGCAAATTGAGTGACAAGTTGCAGCTGTCATTAGTGCAATGTAGCGTGTGGCACTGTGCGGGCTGCAAGCCTCGCAGCCCATGGACGCCATATACCAGACCGGGGCGCACTCTGTGCATGCGCCAGCAAGGTCGAACGGGCTGCTCGCCTCACAGCCCTGCCTAGTTCAGACTGCACAATGTGTACACATGTATATCTTTAAAACTTCCTCAGAATTCGCGATCGGCTGACAGTTTTGATGAGTAGGTAGTTAAAAATATATCGTTACAAATTATCTTCTATAATACCAGCTGTGAAATTGAAAATTATTTACTGTAGTTCCCAAATAATCAGGGAGGACTGCAGCCCTGCAGCCCAATAGCACAAACCGTCACTGGTCGAACATAAGATGACTGGGCACTTAAAGTTTGTTGGTCGGTCTACCATACTACAGTCATTAATAAGGGATGCCGTTCAGGCAGGAAAGATAACACGTCAAGTTTAATGCACATGGCACATCTACACAAGTCAAACAATGTTCTTGGCCTGGAAGGTACAAAGTTTAAGTGACTCTGCACGTGGTGACCTCTGTCCAAATATATTTAGTTGGCTGGTAAAATGTTGAATTTAAATATTGCACTTGGAAAAAAATCTGGATCAAAACAGTGTAGTAGTGAGAGGCACACGTATAGGGGAAAAAAAAAAACAGTTTGGGCAACTTACTTTTTGAAGAGCAATACTGAGTTTATTAAAATACAAGTGGTGAACTTACATCGAACACATGTCTCGTGTACTCCTTGCTTGTTGATAGACTAGGATGCCGCAAATTGCACTAGTAAAAACAAATGTAGAAAACATTTCAAAATGCACTGAGTGGACGAGGTCTTGTGTGGTCACAACTACCGATTTAAAACTAGTAACATTATTTAAGTTATAAACAAAATAAAGAAAACCAAATAGAACAAACCCATTTAATAAAAATAAAACAAACATTTAACTGACTTCAGTGACTGTGTCACGGTACACACAACAGTAAGTGTCAAGGGAGTGAGGTGGTAAAATTACTATAAATTTTACAAAAAATAAATCTTAATTGTTACAAACCTGTCTTCATATGCATTGAAATATCATAGGTAACAAATGTGATGGTAAAGTCATAAATGTTTTGAATAATTTTTCTATACAATACAGAAATGTCATTGTATGTTAACATTTTTATTTAATCTTTATAAAATACTGTACAGTACTTGTTAACCTCTTTAAACATGGGGCATATTATTATTTTTAGCAGTTATTTGGAAGATATCATAAATATACACATATTTGAAAATGTTTCTTGTGTTGTTTTACATTGTTTCAAAACCGTTTGTAGATTATACAAATGTATATGATTTGTGTGAACACTTGCACATAAGTGTTACTGGAATGACCAAGTACTGTAATTTTAATAAAAACATTAACTAAGGTAAACCAACTGGGATTCTGTAGTAACATGGGATTTGACAACTCAAATTAAAAAATGGCTGAATAAAGACTCTTTCAATACATGATTGTTTCTGTAGAGCATACTTATCTATAAACTCCATGCTTTCGTGTGCAGCAGTTGGTGGGTCCTTGGATTGTCTTTGTTTTAAACCTAACTTTTTTCTATTACTTTTCGGCTATTTTCGGGAAGAATCGCCATTCCTGGTAGGGGTGAAACAAGCAAATTAGTTCACTTCTTAAGCTTTGTATTGAGCAATATGTATTTGTTTTGTATTTTTGTTGCTTAGATAGCTACAAAACATGTTGCTTAACATGGGTACTATATTTACTATAAGAAAACATAACATTGTTTTGGAAATATTTGATTGGATTTTTGAATCGAGAAATACAAACATAACAGTATTTCCCTCTATTCAATTAAAAGAAATTAATGTTTTTAAAATGTGTATTAAATGTAGCATGATCAAAAATAGGTACTATCAAATCTGGGAACACTAACTATCAAATTGAGGAATCTTGGTTATTTGCACAGCCTATTTTAAAAATTGATATTAAAAAAAAAAAAAATTTTATTCTTACACATTTCTAGACGACGAGGAAGGTTAGAAAATTTGTCCAGTATATAGATTTCTTCTTAACAATTATTCTGGTTTTCTTAAGTTTTTTTAACAAGAAGTTTCCTTAACAAATTGAATCCCAAGTGGTTTACCTTAACAATATTTTTCTCTGCTTCTTTATAGAATTGAGTTGTGTGAACATGCAACATAGAAGGCGAATGTCACCTACAGTGTAGTCATTAAGTAAATATGTTGAACTGTCAAGTAATGGTTGTACACAGTGAGACATTTGAAACTAGTCTATAATATATGTAACACTTGCTTAAGTATGGCTGATATCACCACTATGAATTTCATCGTAAGTATGTATCAAACAGTTTTTAAAGGCATGTATTCTTATTTGTTGCAATGTTATATACAGTTTTCTCTAATCGAAAAAAATTTTTTAAAATTTAATATTCTAACATTGGTTGGTTTATAGCTTGGAAAAAATACATTAGATTTGTATTTTAAACTACTAATAACATGTTTTACAATTGTTACAAGCACTTCTTGTAGAATTTCTAATTAAAATTATATATTTTAGGAACTATTAGCCTGTATGTTTGGTTTCAACAAGTGTTCACGAAAATTACAGTGATGCTGAATTTGGTAAACAGCAACCATGTAAGTTGAACTCATGACACCAAAAGTGAAAGTGTTTTCTTATTTCAGGATTTGGAAACAACAAGGCTAAGTTCTGGCAGTAACTCAAATCTAGCAACATCCGGTAAGTTTGTAACATAATTATTTGTTTATTGTGAATGCATAATGGTGTTTCTGTGTTTTGGTATTGGATACTGTTGATGATTTGTTAGTCCCAGAATGTTGAAACTAGTAATTTAAATCAAATTAACTTGTCTCTTATTTGTCCAAGTTTGTTTGCTCACAGTCATTTTGGTCAGGTGTTTAATTTATGAGCAGTTCAAGTTATTCTCTAAACTAATGTATTCAATTTACGTGTGACTTTGTTTACGTTCCAGTACGTCCCAAGAGCGGGTACAATAACAGCAATAAAAGCTTCCTTATGTCACTTCTATTAGTATAAATTATCCTGTAAGGCATAAATAAGTAACTCCACAACCTGTGGACTACTAGCGCTGTTAAAAAACAACCAGGGCACTTGATCACCAAAAATTAGTCCGGTTGTGATCAAATGCATGTAAGCAGTTATCCAGGCTCTGGCCATTAGAAAAAAAACACTTGGATCACTTTTTAAACAATCCAAATTAAAATTTCACTCTACCCAGACTAACCTAATGACTTTGGTAAACGTCTTTTGGCGTACCTTAGTCACCAATGAATGAGTATTACACAACAAATATTCTCAAACCTCTCACTACCTAGATGTCAACTCACGATTATGATACAAACTAAATTTTAATTTCAGCTTATTCAATACAAACACCACATAATTTTCAGTTTGAATACTGTATTTTTGTAAGAATAAAAGAGCAGCGAAAATAATACTGTGTTAAATATTATTTATTCTTCCGCGTACATATGTTTTTTCTCACATGTAGAACAATAAATGCTTACCTTAAAATACGCACAGTAAAAATATGTATGTTTTTTCTGGAGGAATTGGTCTATTATTTTATACTGAAATATTAAAGATAAAAGAAAGGAAAGTAAAAAAAATAGTATAAGTGGTGTGTAAGATAGTTGGTACATGATTAGACAACTCACTATAACAATGAGTAGCTGTATCAAGTTTCAGACAATGCTAAACTAATCAGATATGAACAATGGAATAATAAAACATAATCAGTTTTTTTTACGTCGCTGATACTATTATGATTCAATTTTTAAATATTCGAGGCCAGTTTCATGTCAATGTAAGAGTTTTATAGGAGAGGGGAGTAGGTAGTTGTAATGGTTCCTCACCACCACACGCGATGCCAGCCATGACATCCAGTCTTCTCCCTGCTCAGCAGTAAAGCTTCTTCTTTCATCTCACTTCTGGACGGGGTTCGAAAGTAAAATGGGTTACCTCATCAGTGGAAATGAACAGAATTACTCCAGCGTGCGAGTCCCACCTATGGTTTTATTTTGCCACCGAAATGTCCTTCACATAAATGCTTGCAACTACCGATGGGCTCAGCCTTAGCATAGTATCATCAGCTCGATAAATACAATAAAACTACGCAGCTGCTGTTCAAATTGCTACTTTCGCTTCACCTTTTTTTGCAGGTCAACACACTTAAACAAATACAAATACTCCTTACGCCCGATGCTGGGCGATATCAAAACACGTGGCACACGGCCATCGGAGAAGCGTCCATTCACCTTGCCATCTCTCGTACCACTTCCAGGGAGCAGATCCTCCCAAGGGTGGAAATACCTCGCACAAGATGTCCGCACCACGTGACAAAAACTGCCAAAATTACCACTAGCGCTTCTGCTGGCGGACTGCCGTTAAATATAATATTCAATTACACAGTATTTTGTTTGGTTGCTTAATAAAGTCACGAAGGAAAATATACTCACAGATTATACAGAAAGTTCACAAATCAATAATTATATAAATCAATAATTATTCCCAAAATAGGAAATCAGTGTCCTGAACACACCCATTACGACTGGGTTTAGTTATTATTATTTCAGACAAAAATTAACGGCTCAGTCCATCGGTACAAAAAAAAGAACAATACATAATCACAGTATACAAATCCACAAACTACATATTAATATTACTACTGAGGGTCAACTATCCTTGATAGTTACTGTTGCATACACTTTGAACTAAAGTAGGCCGGTCTTCCAAATCTGAACCGTAAGACCAATAAAACCTAAACCTTGCTTGATGTAAACTACATCTTTGCATCCTGGGATCCTGTGTCAATACTGCCATCTGGGCATAGCGTGATAACACAATACGTACTAAAGAAAGATGCAATTTATAAAATGGCCTAAAGTCATCAATTAAACTAATCTTAAATATCTCGGTTATTTTCGTTTGTGGTTATTATGAATTGTTGTATGGTAATAAGTATTACAAGAACTTTGTACAGTATATCACTTCTTTGAGGCTACAAATCATTTGTAATTGCTGTAGGCTGAAATTTTACCTTTTCTTGGATCCATAAAAATGCAATGCAGGCATACTTAATTCTTAGTTTAAATAATGTGATAAATATGTACAAGTATTCATTGATAGTTGTATGATATTTTACTGTTTAATACGTACTTTTATTACGTGGTACAATCTTAAATGTTTTGTCCTGTAAACTCCTTAACCCAGTATTTCACATTTTTTATCATTTGGTTTTATCCTTGAAATGCCACTAGATCAAAATCCAAAGGTAGATCTTTGGAACTGTTTGTTGAACATTTCAGGTGCTAGGGTGCAGAGAAAGAATACCAAACAATTAAGAAAATGTATTGAGTGAAAGTTGCTCCATGCTATTTATAGCTTGTTTGGATACAGACGTGTCATATGAAATTCTGCTTACTTATATCCCATTTCAGGACGCCCCAACAAGCCGCCCCCACCTCCTAGGAGTCATGGCCTGGATGCCTGGGGAAGGAGCATAGACCTAGTGAGCAAGCCTATGAGACCACCCCCACCCAAGTCTGCTGAGCTTCTGCACAAACAGAAGCTGTCAGCATACCAGCCTCCTACCACAACTTCACCAACTGACACTGTGTACGCCAACCTGGGTGAGTAGATATAGCATTCTCACCTAGTTTACTGTGGTCACTCTTACAACCTGTGTTTCAATACTGCTGTGGCATTGTGTTTACTCTGTGAAAGAAAATGAAAGTTGCATCAGATTGAAATTAACTACTGTAAATGTAAATGATGTACTAACTTCAGCATTATTTGAAGGTATTTGCTTTAACTCTGCATGGACCATCTATTTAAATAGAGGGTCATTTCTAAACTAAAGTAAAATGAACATAATTTGAAGCTATTCTGGTAGTGATGTGCTACCGTACATGATTATAGTCAAAATACAAGAAATAAAAGATATGTATAATGTAATGCGTCTTTATGCACTCTTACTTATTTTACGATTATTGTTTTTTTTTTTGCTGCCGGATAGCCCAGTAGAGTGTCATTAGCTACTTGAACTCTCAAGGTTAATTAAGAATGGTTGTGAAAGCACAAGTCACTTTGTTTTAGTTCCACGGGTCGGTTTATTGCCGTTTGTTTATCACAACAGATCTTTAGATATA